>VXAV01004777.1:25129-41031 GCA_013399715.1 Alectura lathami
GAGGGAGAGCGGGGGCTGGAGGGGGAGGTGGAGGAGGGTGGGAGAGGGCTGTGCTGAGAGAGGGGCGCGGAGGTCTGCCTCAGCGCGGGCGGGCGGGCGAGGCAGCGGTTGGCCATGGCGGCGAGTCGCCGTCAGGTGTGCCTGGGAGATTCCACGCCGAAGGATTAACGCCGCTTTAGGTGAAAAATGTGTTACCGCATCCATCACGCTGGAGGAATGCACCTGCCGGCGGCCCGCTCCCCACAGGCTGGGAAACCGGAATATTTGTAACCTTTAGTAACTCGTTTCACTTAATTTTTTTGCATGTAGGATGGTAGATCAGGGAGGGGTAGGCTGCAGATTCTTCAAACAAGAAAAATTAAAAGCAGATTGGTATTTTTAGTGGGGACAGGTGCCCTCGAGCCCCTGGTGACAGTGCTGCACACAGGTGGGACAAGGGATGGCAGCG
The DNA here is from genome assembly GCA_013399715.1 of Alectura lathami. Classification (NCBI taxonomy): domain Eukaryota; kingdom Metazoa; phylum Chordata; class Aves; order Galliformes; family Megapodiidae; genus Alectura; species Alectura lathami. The sequence goes on from VXAV01004777.1 coordinate 25,578, forward strand.
GGGCTGCGTGAAGGAGGACCTGGGAGCAGCCTGGAAGAGGAGGAAAACACCTGGGCATTTCTCTCACACTTCAGGTGGCACAGCGTGGATCAAGGCTCCAAGGAGCAGCCCATTTTAACGCACATAGCCACCCCCAATTCCAAGTCTACCAGATGCTGTATTTGCCACCCCTCCCTATCGGCACTTCTCGGTGCCTCCTCCAGCACAGCATTCAGTGCCTTTACGGTCATGCCCTTAGGCCGCTGAGAAGAAAAAAACGACACAGAGCATGAAATCACTGAGCCTGAGGTAAGCAGGCTGCATATGAGCTATGAATTTATTAGAGCTGTATTAAACAACTGCCACAGGGAAATACAGTGCTGCAGAGATGGTGCAAAACATACAAGGGGCAAAACCTGTTCCCCAGAAGGCCACGTACCCACGAGGAACGCTGGCATTGGCAAATAGATTGTTTCTGCAAATCGTCTTCTCCAAAAGAATCTGTAATTACAGGCCACGGTTTCCAGAAATGAACGGTTTTGGGAGATCAGACACTTTGCGACCCTCTTCTTTTTCAGAAGGCATAATCTCTTCGCATCTTGGTAACTCAGAAATGCTGGTAGCCCAAACGGTCGCTTGTAGAGGGCTTGGGAGGGCTGTTGGGCCACACGATGCGTACTCAGAACGGAGCTGCCCAACTCCCCGTCAGACAGAGCCTTCAGGTCTCTCTGCATCTTGCCAGTAGCAGAGCTGTGACTGATTTCAGCTGGAGCTCCCCTCCCAGTGCTTTTAAGGTCATGCTTACAGTTTGCTTAAATAAATGGTAGTGGCCTAAAAAAAAGCTGTGCAGCAGTGGTGCTGTGAAACACCAACCTGCTAAGCTTTTGCACGCGTGCCAGCTTCCATCGCTAAGAGCATAAAGAATTATCTGCCTAACGCTAGTCTGCCCTAGAGCTTTTGCCTTCACCTATTGGCATGTATGAGCTACTACAGACCTGACTTGGGTTTCTTTGCAAATACTCCTAAGGCTTTCAAAGAGAAAACAGTAACTCTGGACACATTCAGAGCTGTATGTTCAAGGCAGAGGCTGACTTTCAGCTTTCAACGTTCAACTTCCTCAGCCTCTCAGCATCCGAGGGCTAAAACCATGCAATTTGACTTTTAGTATGATGCGCACCTGCTAGAAGCTCAGTTTTGTGAGGGAGCATTTATGATGTAAATAACTCAGGGCAATAAAAGAGGCATTGCAGCAAGCCTTGGCGAGGTGGGGGAAAATTCAGATTTCAGTCAAGCGGCGTTCCTTGTCAGGAGAGCCGATTGAGACACCGAACCTCCGGCACATTTTGTATGGCCGTTGGACACCTACCATCAGCGGCCAAGTTAACGCTCTTTCACCTGGTAGTTTATCTTCCCAAACAGACAGCAGACACGCTGCTGAAGGAATCTGCTAGGGAGTAGGCAGGAAAGGGAAATTAAAGCTGACACACATTAAAGTAAAGTGAGTCTGCAAGTGCTGCTGAAAGCCCATGGAAAGCAAATGGAAATCAGGCAGAAGCTATTTCCAGCCAGAATTTGGGGGTGAAAGAAGCAGAAATAGGCTTTCGCTAAGAGCTAAATTCAAACCCTCCCAAGATTCCAAATTTAGTGTTTAACACTTCTTATATCTGCTTACTTTGTGCCAGCTGACATGCACTAAGCTGAGGCCTGATTGCAGAAATGAAAGAAAAAAAAAACAAAAAAAAAAATCAGAGAAGGTTTCTCACAATTAGCTTAAGTAGACCTAAGGAGCTCTGCCTGATTCCAGCGCAGGAGCGCTCTGGAATCTTAATGAAGTTACAGACAGGTGGAGGGGCTCAGCACCTTTGGAAAATCAGCCCACTTATCTTTTGTAGATGACACTGCCTCATCTTGTTAACATTGGCACTTGTCTTGCATGCAGCTGACAGCATAAGCTAGCGGATGTTAAACTCATTCATTGTGATGAGGCAGTGAGAGGGAAAATAACTTGCGGAAGGAGGGAGCAGGAATTCTGCTATCTTAGCCAGTCAGGAGCTGGAAGATATATTCAGATACGTGCGGCTGAGGACGTTCCACTGGCTGCCTTCTCCAGCTTTGCAAAACCCTGCAAGCAAATAAAGAGCAGGTGAACACCGGAGCTGAGCAGCACACAGAGCGCTGCATTACGGAGGTCAGTGGAGCAGACGAACACGCAGGAAGGGGATGAAAACGACGAGGCAGTCACAGTGCATTAGGAGATGAACAAAGCAGCCACGTACACGGAGAGACAGGTGCCCCTTTCCCCCCTCCTCTCCATCAGGAGGCAGAGGAAAGAAAGGAGGCACCTTTTCATAGCTTCCGTGCAGCGGCAGGGTTTCTGGTTGCCACTGTGCTGACTCCTGCCTCGTCCAGATCATCAGATAAAACCAAATCCCATCCAGTCTACTTCCCTGCTACTTTGTCAACAGTGTAGGACTCTCTAGTTTTCCTGGTGCTTTACATAACGCAGGTCAGACCAGGGCAGGAGGCCCTGTACCCGCAGAGAGGGCTCTCAGCCTCTGTTGGCTATTTCCCCCTCACTCCCGCCAGCCTTCTGCTCGTCTCCCCACGTGAGGCTAACACAGGCTGTCTATCACATTGTGACCCCGTATTCTGGCTCTGAGACCCTGGGGGCAGCTAGAGCCTGTTTCCAGCTATTTCTGCAACAAGAGTCAACACTTCCCTCTAAAAACCCAGCGGAAAATCCAGTAATTATGAGTGTTAAATGCTCCTCACTCAGCGAGCACCCCATGAGCTCCCTCACCCAGCCCTTTATGCTGGCACCGTAAAGGGGCACTCACCTAGAAGAGTTTCTCGTAGCACTTGTCACAGTGGACTATGTCCCGGTGGATGAATATTTTATCCAGAAGATCTCCCATTGCTTTGTGGCAAATTCCACACTGCCAAAGGGACAGCAGGGTGGTTGAACAGTAACCAAAGCACCACACACTAACGGTCAGCAGGGTGGGGGCAGAGAAATGAGCAGGCTGTTCCATTTGATAAAGCGTGAGGACGCCAAAGCAGCGGCCTTTGAGACTAAACATTTCTACAACAGAGAATTGCCACCGCAGGCTTCCCCCACTCACACCCACTGTCTCCCCAGGCTCTACATGTAAACTTTGCCAAGTCTGAGAGATTCAGCAAGCCGTGCACTGGGGAACTAAGGTCACAAAGCAGCAAGGTAATGCAGAGACATGAGGAAAGAGGGTGCTGCTCTTCTACGAGGTGACAGTAAAGAATTCTCTTTGTTATGTTGTACATTTACATGAGGAGATGGAAACCTTTTGGGGACACAACCAACACCTGTGACTGCATCATTTTTTTTGTTCCAATGTCGGTGCAAGAATTTAGCACAGCTTACGTGTGCTACACAAAGTTTGAGGACAGAATTTGCACCGCCTCCCACCACCCTATTTCACAGCAGCACAGAGAAGGTGGTCAGCAGCAAAGCTTTTTACCCTGAAGCAGTATTCATGGCAGTAGATGTTAAGGTGCTCTATTATGATTTTAGGGCAGTCTCGGATCTCACGGCTGCAGTAAGTACAAACAGGTTCACTGGACCTGTGAAGGAACAGAAACCAACGCTAAAAATCTTAAAGTCATTTCTACTTAACAGTGTGCCAAAACCCCCAGGCAGCCCAGACGGTCCTACCTCTGCAGGGGAGCACTGGACAGGTAGCCGTGGTGGCTGTAGGTTCCTCTCTCCAAGTTGGCCAAATCTACAAGGCTATGGTTGGAGACAGAAGGAAATGTCAGCACTTGGCAATGATATATGGGAAGAGCATCACAGATGGAGTCATCAGTTGTTAACTCAGAGTCCTAACTGCAGTGTCCCAGCTGCCTGCTCCTTGGCGAGAAGGACAGTCCCTCCAAGGCAGGGCAGTCAGCAGCAGCATCTCCATCTCCGCGCTCACGCTGCAGACCCTGCACAGGGGTGGCTGTAGCCTGCTCCCAGCCCCATACCACAGCCATGGGTGGGCCAGGCCTAGCAGGTTCTAGCAGGTTTGCACAGGACACGTATCTCCAAGGGCAGGCCAAAGGGGCAGCAAAGAGCAGGGGGGCCCCAGCATGCTGAAAAACGCGTCTGGCTGCTGCAGTCAGCGCGGGGAGAGGCAGGGTGTGGGCAGCATGGCTGGGAAACCGGGGAAGTACCCTGAAACGGGGCCATGTGAGCCTGAGGCCGAGGGAGGTGGCACTGGCAGACAGCAGCCCATGGAAAAGAGGGAAAGATCCCTCCTCCATCTGTTCCCAGCCACGTGCTGCCACCCGCTTACTCCTTGCTGGCCAGCAAGAGGCAAGAAGCACATCCCTACTCTCACCTCGCTGAGCGTTCCCTCTCTGCCTCCTGCTTGCCTGTGGTTTTCACACAGCGCAGCAACATGCTTGTCTTTGGTTGCCGAGATCTGCTTCTGCAGACATACGGGAATGGCTACAGATTTATGGAGGCTGTAATCAGCTCCCATAGCAATGCCAACACAGCACGGGGGGAGGATAAATGCCGGCAGGGAGGCAGCCAACGGGGCGGTAACTGGCTGCCATATCAGTGCGAGCAAGGAGTACCCAGGGCCAAATTCTGCTCTCAGTCATATTGGCATCCATCTGGAATTACTCAATTTATTTACCTGTGAGCAGGACACAAGAGCAAAGATTTTACCTTCAGAGTGGCATCTTTTCATGAAAGAATCTTTTGAGTGAGACCCCACAAACCCCACATTTCCTCACCAATTCCAATCTTCTTGTGTGCGCAAATGCGCGACGAAGCCTGACAGTGCCAAATGTGCAGCCTAAGGAACGGCAGTGAAGAGTTTTCACCCTGTCACTCACCTCGCAGGCTGACCCACTAAGAGGGGGACTGTAACCCCTCCACAAGGGCTTACAGGACACAGGTTCTCCTGTCACTGCGATGGGACAAGGCAGCACAGTGCAGCACTGTGCAGAGATCGCCCTGGGTCCCCAAAGCAGCCTTGCTGTCTGAGTCAAACTCTTTGCCCACCCAATAGTAATAATCCCTCCAGGCTAATTAGCTCAGGCACAGTGCCATGCTGACACAGTGCTAACGGTTCCAGCTCCAGAGCTTGCTTGGTGCATGCTAGCTGGCAAAGTTGTACGCTGTTGCTTTGCGCATGGATGCGGACACGACCATCTCTGGACGCTCCTCATACCTGCCATAGCGCGGGGAGGCCGACAGCTCGCTGCTGTTCACGTACTCCTTCACAAAGAGGATCCCTTTTCTAGGAGTGGATGGGAATGGAACAAAAAGCATTTGCATTAGAAAAGGCTGCGACTAATGAGAGACAGCACAAGGGACCACATGTGTGCACTTGGACACGTAACATATGCATGAAAAGGCACAGTGAGATGCTGTTGTTCTCCAATCAATACTGGATATCAAGCAGTCTTGCTAAATAACACCTAATATGCCCTCTAATTAACCCACCAAAACAAATCAAGTTAATTAGAAAGAATGGGATGGATAATGCAACTCTTTCATCCTGTTATCCCCCGTTTTGCAGGGATAAGTCTTTTTCAAATCATGTCAGGATTATGCACACAGCAAGCATTTAGAGAGCTTGTGGGGCTGTCCTCTAACATAAAACCCTACTGGCACAGCAATACTTTCACTGACTGTTTTGTCACTGGAATATCGCCGGCGCTGTCATGCATTATAAATTGCTACCGCTGTCTGTGGGATGTTTTCTCTTACAGAGCTGACCTTTCTTGCATATTCCTCCCTCTTTAAAATTCTGATTTCAAAATGACATGCCCCCATCTGTCTGTCTGGAGCTCTGTCACAGATTGAGGGGAGACACCGTGCCCACCGGCTCTCTTCCCAGAGCTATGAAATGAACTAATCAAGCTATTTCTCCATGGTTCATTTTCATCGTTGCCTTTAAGCTATGATTAATCCCTTCTTCTCATATGAGAAAACTAAGCCATGTCACAGCTATGGAAATAAAGCTTTTTTTTTTTTTTTCGGAATGATCAGACACTTCCCACGTGCCTACATGTTTCAGATCAGAGCCCCCTACTTAGGCAATGTAATGAGCAGGCTGAGGCAAGGCCAGGAGGACCCAAATGCTGCCAGCCAAAGCCTATGCTGACCTCTCACCTGTTTGAAATCTCTCCCTAACCTGCGTAAAACTGTTTCCATCTTTGAGGCGGAGCATGTGGAAACTACAAATCCAGAATACAGCTCTGAGTTTACAGCTGCACCATGGTGGGATGCTATCTTCTGTAAAGAAAGACAGATGAGGGCACTGGACAGGGCACAAGGGGCTCTGATGCACTTGCTCATCGGTGACGAGGCAGTCTTCCAAGAGCCCCACACCTCTCATGAGCTTGGATGGCAGGAGGAGCTCTATCATGTCCCCACAGTCACAGAGGACTCATGAGGTACAACTGAAAAAGAGCACCTGGAGAAAAATATCCAGCTCTTCTTTTCCTTTCAAGTGGTTCTGGCCACTGCAGCCGTGTCTGTGCTCCCAACTAGAAGAGGCTGAGAAACGTCTCATGGCCCCAGGGACAAGCAGCAAAGCCTGGCTTATCTTCTCTGAACAGGATGGGGAAAACCTGTGTGCAACACCTGCCTTACTGGAGGATCATGAGCACCCACTGCTCCTTACCCAGTAGTGCTGGAATCAGGCTGGTACCCAGGGGCCGCTGGGCTGCCGTACGGTAGGGTGGCAGCTGGAGTGCAGATCCTCTCACTTGAGCTCGAGAGAGGCCTGGCAAGAGAGAGAAAAGTCTGTGTGCACTGGAAACAGGAGCCACAACGTGATCCAAGCAGGCAGCCAAGAAAAGACCTACTGCTACCGTTAGGAGGGGAATACGGGATGGTGCAATGTTAAATCCTTTAACCACCCAGACTAATTCATCTTTACTGCAGAACAAAGAGGCTCCTTCCTCTTTTTATACCTGCCACATGTCAGAAGTGATTTGGAAAAGTCTCATTTATGGAGCTCTGGGAGAAAAGATCAAAAGATCTTCCAATAAGCACAGACCATACGTGAATCATGTAACCTGGATGGAAGCATCACCACTGGGACAGTTCTCTACTTTCCTGACATTTCTCTCTGATTTTAGCACTTTTTTTCTTGTTGCCTCTGCTAAGGCTGATTTCTGGCCAAGCAAGGGTACCCAGGAACCAGCCATTCAACCTCCTTTCACTCCTCTGGAACCCCTCATGGAAATATCTCCAGAGAGCAGATACGCATGTATCACAGACCCTGTGCCAGGTAGCTTCTGGCTAGGAACTGTTTAAGAGAAGTTCTGTGCCTCCAGATCACACAAACTCCCTGGAAACAATTGCTGTCTCTTTCAGCTTTGGCTGTGCTTCCTAGCTCCTGTTTCGCAGCAGTTCCACGGAGGTTCCATCACAACCATCAAGACTTCCCATTTACCTGGTGCTGTTATAGCTTAAGGTGTCCATGTAGAACGGCACCCTGTGGCTTCTCGGGGAAATGGACATGGTGATGTCTCTGGGAAGGGGGTGGTGGCTACGAAAGGAAGTGATACAATCTCAAGCAATGAACTTGAGTGAGGGATTCGCACAAGTGGGAAGAATCTTGGCTCTCTGCTTGGCAAGGAAGTCACCCATGCAGCACGCCATCCATGCTAATAGCACTTACTGAGCGTGCTTAGACCCAGGGAATTAAGAAGAAATAGGTCAGGATGCTCCAGATGCAGAATAAATCTAGCAGTGGGATGTTCTTTGGGTCAGCAAGTCTAGATCCCGCCCTTTGACTCCTTACCTTGCAGCTGTGGGGTTAAATTCACAGTGCCCCCTGGCACTAGCACTGTCATATCTGCTGCTCCTGGGGCTGCTTCTCCCATCATAAACTCTCCCTTCGTAACCCAGGATAGGCCTGGCAAGGAAGCACAAAGTCCTGACTGCATTGTGCCGGGAATCACTGGAGTCCCCACGCTGGCTGACTAATACTTGATCTCAGCAGCCTGCATCATGGTGTGTTCTGCTCTGCTCTGCCTGCTTCATCCATGCTGGCTTTGCAGCCGCAGGATGCATACAAAGCTCTGAGGCTAGGAAAGCTGGCTCAAAACCCAACGACTGAGAACCAAGGTGAGGCAGTTCCTAAGTGGACGCACTGTGAGTATTGTTTCCTCTCCTGGTGCTCTCCAAAACCACCCCTGCACCATCCGCAAGCGTGATCTGCTGACCAGCTGGCCCACCTGACTATCAGACCTGCACTTTTGCACTTCTGCAAGACAGAACTTGCTATCAGAATGGCTTTAACCTGCAGGCAGAGCTCAGACGCTTTCAATGGCAAAGATGAGCTTATAGCTTATGCTCGTTCTTTTCTTACAAGTGCTCTGGGGCACAGATTATGTTTATACTGTGCACTAGCACTCTGATCCTGATTAAAGCTTTGGGCAACTGTACAACTTAATGTTAAACAATGCTGAAAAACATTGCAAATCAATGCTGCATTGAAGAGCGAAAGAGGAACAAGTTAAGCTCATCTTAAGATGATAAAAAAAACCTGCTGTGGGCAAGATATGCACTTGGCCTGCGATATAAACCCCAGGGCAGGAACAAAGTGAGAGTTTGCTGCACTGCAGAGAGACCTGTCAGCGTCACGCAGTGCCAGGGGTGACGACAGGCGATGAGGGTCTGTCACAGGGTCTGTCCCAGTTGTTCTAGTCCTAGTCCACAAATGCCGCCAAATGCAAACAAGAGCTTTGTCACCCCAACTCTCTGAAAAACGCCGGAGGAGCTGAAAGGCCACATTCAGCTGACACAAATTTAGATATGGTAACCCTAAGTGTACAAATTGTCACATCTCATGTAATTGAGGGTCGTGGGAAATCAAACAGATCATTCCTGAACCCCTGTTGCAGAGGAAAAGCAGATGTGGTCCCTACACATCTGTCAGGTGTCCAGGCACCGGCGGTGGTCTGAACACAACCTGCCAAGAGCTCTCCAGTGTTACAGAGCACTTATCAGCCCAGGGCTCCCGAATCCCACCTCCAGCACCACAGGCCCACTTCTTCTGCGTCTCACTTCTTGACACAATGGTCATACAACCTGAGCCAGAGCTCCTGTCACGTGGTTCTGCCCCAGCAGCTTTCACTGCCTCTGCGCCCCAGCCCCAAACCCTTACCTTCTGGTGCTGAATCCTTGGCTGTCTGCATAGGAAGGGGTCCTGTGGCTGGGTGCTGACACACCGGCGTGATAGAGCTGGTGGTCCACGTGCAGCGGCATGGGATGCTGGGTCTCATGCACACCAAGAGCGCTCTCTTTCGAGCTGAGGTTAGACCTGCTAAAGAATTACAGCCAATTTGACCAGAAAGCCCATGACCATTTGCTCTGACCAGCTCACATGAGGACTCAAAGGCTGGACCATGCCTCTCTGCTGGCAATAAGGAAAACCTGGGGCATTATGCGGTTAATGGGTTCTTAAGGCTGGGGGGAATGGCAGAGGTCTGCGCTATTTACCCTCTCTAAACAAGCTGAATTCCCAGCACAAGGAATAGCTGCAAGATGCAGCAGTGCTCCAAGCTAATTTGATGCCTGAAATTAAATCTTAATGAGCATATTTGGGTGAGGTCCTAGACCCAATATTCCCTCTGTCAGTGTCATTTGATTAGTACACACTGGAGGAATTTACATAGTTCCAGGACTTCAGCCAAGGCTATATCATGAAGCAGAAATTGAAAGAGATCAAAACCACGGATAGGCTTTCAAGGGGATTGTCCCGCTGTACCTGGCTGCCATTGGGTTTGGCTCATCGTGTCTCCAGGCTCCTGGGCTCTCATGGTGACTACCCGTGGTGGGAGGGGGTTGTTCTTCATAACCTGGAGCAGCCCTGGTCAGGGAGGAAAAAGCCTATCAGCAGTTTCAGCACCTAAGCCTGTACGTGCCCACTGGGGGTACAGTAACTGCAGGAACAGCATGATTATGGTGGTTTCTGAGTTCTGCTCCCTCCATTTCCCCTAGCCGAGAAATAAGCATTTGTAATGCCTTCCAACAGGGCGTTAGGAGAACAAGACATACAGGGCAGCAGCGAAGACAGGCCTGGTTCCCCAGCTGCATACCTTTCCCAGTATGGGTTAGATTCCTTTGCACTTTGGGTCTCTGGAGCAGTGGTGCTGCCTTCTCTAGGAAGGGAGTTGGACCTGCCAAGAGAGAAGATCTATGGTCTGCGAAAATGCCACTGAGCACACAATAGTTGTAGCATGTGGATGCAGCTCCTGGTCAACCTCCTGCCTCAAGGAAAGTACAGCATTCCTGCACAGAAAGATGCCAGATAATTTAAAGATATTATGGGGGGGAAAAAGAAAGGAGGAAAAATACAGATCTCTTCAGAAACAAGGCTGAAAGAAGAACAGCTCCTGAAGAATATCGGTTATCTGTTTACTCTTTCCAAACGTGACAGTTAATTCACATAACTGCGACCATGCTGGCTTATCCAGTACCTCTGTGCTAGATTTCAGACTGCTGAGCGCATGGCCTGGCCTCACTGGGGTACCACGTGAGAAGTGTATGCAACACCTTTCCACATCCATTGCAGAACCACCCTGGATTTGTACATCCGCGTCTTCTCTATGGAAAAGCTTGCTCACTTTTTCTACTTTTTTTTTCTCGTGTTTGTGCATGCTAAGCTCTCTGAGAATATTGATATGCTGCAGAAAAATCTCACACTAGCATGGGTTCGTGCATCAGAAGTGCATTTAATTAGAATAAAATCAATTCTCAACATGCCTCTGGAAGATCCTACCTTGAAATGTTACAGCTAATGAAAGAGGAGTCAGCTCCTACCCTGTACTTGCCATTATTTGAGGCCTTCCCTTCACCAGCATTAATTTGATTCCTGCAAATTCACTAAATGAATAAGCCAAAAAACAAATGGTATAGTCACTCGAGTAAAAGCAAGATTATAACAAAGGTAGATGCCTTAAATTCTTACTGCCAGCAAAACACGCTCACTGAAATTTAGATTCCCATTCAGGTTGGGATGTTCTGAGTAAGTACCTAAAGACGACTTATTTTTCCAGAAGCTCAGACTAACAACCGATTTACTGAGCCATAAAGTCTGTCAGCATGCACGGTCCCAGCCTGTGGGAAATGCAAAGCCCTTTGCTTTCACTCAGCCCACAGTGAGAGGGTTCATCTAAGCCACACCACCTTGCTTTCGCTGCAGGCGAAGGACGTGCACAGGGACAGGTCTGACGAGGCAGGTGGCTGTGCAGGGACACGGACAGCCCCTTGACAAGATGTCCCGTGCTTGCTTGAAGCTCAGTGTTTAACGAAAACAACAGTGGCCAACAGAAAAGAGAGCAGGAGATAACTCCCAGGTCTTCTAGTGGCAGTCCTGACCACTCCCTCGGTAAGTCTGATCCAAGCTCGCTGCATCTGGAAGCACCAGGACTGGGTAGGCTGGAGGACTTATCCACAGCAAGTCCATGGACTGTGAGAGGCATGGAGGGGGTGAAGGATCGCCTGAATGCTTTCCACCTGTGTCACTTTGCTGGGCTGTACTGGAGAGAAAGGGGAATTTTTTTTTCTCCAGCAGTCTAACTTCTGCTCACATCACTGAGGACTGGGAACAGCTCCTTCTGCCTCCCTGCTTGATGAAGATCTGCAGTTTGGAGTATTTGTTGTATGTCCACGATAGCCCCATTTGCTGGAAGGGCCCAGCAGGACAGAAGCACACTAACGCCATTGTCCTCTCCTTGCCTTTCCCCCCACACTGTCCCTTCCTGAGCTTCCTCCTCCACACTCTGCTGTCCCACTCACTGCACGTCTCGTTGCACTCATGGAGAAAGTCCAGCTTGGGTAACTCCTGACCCCAAATGCAGCATCCTCAGTCCCTCCTCCAGAACTACCTGCAGTAAACAAATTCCCCACATTGTTTCATCAGAAAAAGCCAGGCTATCATTTCTCTTGCCTTCTCGAAGCAAATTCTTCACTCTGCACATAGGGTGATACTCCTGCGATATTGTCTGTGCTCCCACTGGTGCTGTCCTTGGAGTACGGCATGGACCTGGGGGAGAAGAGCAGTCTGGTTTACAAGCTGATTTGGAGATGGATTGCTCACTGAAACACACACGTGAGGAAGCACAGTTCTGCCAAAAGTCTCAGACCTTCACATTTGGAAAATATAGATAAAAGCAAAGAAATCAGTCCACAAAGTCCTTCCATTGGGCCATTTATCCGTGCACTGTTCTGCACAAGGCAAGCTGAAGACGCTGAGGCAGCCCCTGTAAGACCAGCAGAGCCACAGGTCAGCACGAGGGAAAGCGGTCCCTGTGCCGGGGCGACCAGAGTGCAGCCTGAGACCTGACGCTGCCTGGATAAGTTTGGAAATGAGCCCCAGCATTACTGCAGAGGCGGGCTGTTTATTGGCATGTGTCTCCAGAAACAGCCTCTGCTTCCAAATTTAAGGTCTAGGCAGCAGCTCCTAGCAGTCCAGCTGGACAATATTTGATGCCTCCTGCTAATTAGGGTGTTTTCTCCCAGGCTTTTATATAAAACCACAGTAGGGCTAGCACCATGCATGCAAGGGGAGCCTGGAAGAAGATTTTATCAAAATGTGTAAGTGGGAGAAGGCACACAAGGAGCTAACTCTCATCCTACAGGAAAAGGAGGGGTGGGTGGTCAGAAATTCCTTACGTTGCCATACTCAGGTCATGGCCAGCATGGTCGTTCGATCTGGGAGGTTCTGGGCGGACATCAGGAGGTTCTTGTCCCTTCTCAGCACGGTGGTTTGATTCAGAAAACCTAAAATGAAAACCTGTGCTTAAAACAGTAATGAAGAAACAGGCTGGGGTGGGTAGACATCTATTCCCTAGACAGGGATCATGAGGCTTGGAGCAGGAGACACTGCTTCCTTGGCCAGAGCTATTCCATACTGCTCTGGGGCCAAATCTGATGGGAGCCATGCATACGAATCCCGTTCTAACTTACAGGAGCACAGCTAGAGGCCCTTCAACTGAGACTGTCACAGAAGCAAAATGTTAGGATGCACTTATGTCAGAATTCCTGACAGATGCTTCTAACACCTCGATACCCCATGCACGATTTTGCAGCATTCATAAATGGTTTGATGTTCCTTGCTGAGATCTCCGGGCAGCAAAAGCTGCTGCCTGCCACTGCAGTACCAACGGAGCCATGTTTATGCCTCAGGAGCGATGGCACATGCTGTCAGTGCAGGAATTGGCTCTTGGGCTTCACACGCGCAGTGCCCAGCGGCTTTTCCCACCCACAGGGGTGGCACTGCCTGCTGTCACGTGCCGTCATAAAGTCCTCACTCGTGGGTGCAAGGCAGAGGGGCAGTTCTGTGGTCTCAGTTACATCAAGAACAGAATAGGACAAAGAATTACAAAGGGAACAGATACTTTGGGCTAGTCCTAGCAATCACTTACCCTTCTTGGAGCATCTCTGGTTTAGGGCCATCTGAGGCCAGTGTGCTCCCAGGCTCCCAGTCTCTAGGGGTGCTCCCCTCTTTGAAATCTTGGGAGGATCTGACAAAGGAAGAGAAACCCCGTTTGTGGCTGAAGGGCAGAAACACCTGCTCAGTTCAATGCACACTGAAAAGTAAAAGAGTCACGAGGCTTTGGTGGAGGCTAAGCTGTAAGAAGCACCATGAAGCACTGCTTTCAGCAAGACTAACTGCTTGGAATTCAACACAAGCAGCAACATTTTCGTCGGCCTAAATTTGCTCTTTAAAATACCAGTCCAGTTTGTGATTTCTCTAGACAAACATGCTGCTGTCTAGCATGAAAGCAGACTGACAAGGTACCAGATCATTCACGGTGACTGTATCATGTCAGGGCTGTGGATGTCAGGGCAGGCCTCCTGTCATTAGTCAAGGCTGAATTTGAAGTGTTCCTCCCTGCCCAATATTCTGAAAGTTTCCTCATAGCCAGATCCACTCAGGGTACCCAACAACACCACTCAAAGTCTCATTTCCCCTTGCCTTTCTAGGTCAAGCTTCCTTTTCTCAAGAACCATGGAGGTCTTGCACTGGAATCTTTGGAGCAAAGCTGCTGCTGTCTCCTACTGGACCTGCTGGAGAAACCTGACCTCACTCATGCCAGCAAGGAAGGACAGTAAAGAGAGCGATGGACTGAGGAGAAATGTGACGTATTCCTAGTCCTGCTGCTAATTTAGGATGCAACTTAGCCACCCACGCAGAGTTGGGATCTAAAACTGGCATTCAAAAGTAGTATCTAAAAGGGGTGCAATAAAAGTATTAAGCATTTCCACACGTACTTTCTTTCCAGTGGCAATAGAGGGAATATGAACAGAGGAAAACCTCTCTTTCTTCAGCAGACTCCTGAGAGGGAGTCAAGTGACTCCTCTCTGTCTTTGGATAAAACTCTCTTCAACTCACTGGATTTCTGCTTCCTTACCTAGTGGGATAGGAACCCCTCTAGGGGAGTGCTGTGGCTGCTGCATCGGGGTTCGATGGCATACAATGCTGTTGCAGTGATGATGATAATGATTTGGTTGTGGATTTCTTCCTTTTTTTTTTTTTTTTTTTTTTTTTAACTAATGCTTTGAGACCTTTGCCATCTCTGCACTGTGGTGCAAAACGCAAGGACTCAAAAGCTGCACCAGTCCATGAAAGAGGGCTGCCAGCTCTGTGCTCTAAGCACCCTGTCCCCTGCTGTCCAACCGCCTCCGCCCATGTCTGGCTCTGTGCCCTGGGCTTCTTCTGGCAGGAGGTAAGGGAGAAGTGGGTGATGCACACTCACATCCTACTCCAGGACTGGGTCAGGATGTGACAGACATCCTGCTGGGAAGAACGTGGGAGATGTTAAACTCATTTGCTGTGGGGTCTGAGCCTCCCATGAACACCATGTGACATTTTGCTGCTTCAGTGGGTGCTGGACAGAGGAGCAGTTTAGAACTGTTTGGACAAGTGGCCCTTCTTACGCTGATGATCTTGTGCTTGACGTTTCTTGGAAATCTTGGGGGTGCTGATTCCACAGGGGTGAGAAAGAACATTAGCAAACATGGGCTGAGCACCCCAAGTCCTTACGTCACTTGGTTCCAGTCAGGCTTGTTGTTGGCTGGGACTGTGGGACTTGAGAACCTGCCCTCTTCGGTGCTGCTTCTCTCCTCATAGCTCGGGACAGACCTGGTGAGTAAAGAAAGGCACATTATTTCTTCAACAGCCGGCTCATAAATCATCACACTAGTGAGCACAATCTGCTCACGAGGCAACGCTCCTGCCAAGCTGCAGCACTCACTGTCTTGCACCAGGGTCTCTCTCGGGACCACACTTTGTTGCATTCCAACCTACTCCTCCTATTTCAGCTGCCCTTCAGCTCCCCTGCTGCCACCTCAGCATCACTTGGCAGTCCACCGTTCTCAGAACATGAGGCAGTGTCTAAATCCCTCCAAGCACACATGCACCAAGAGGAGAAAAACGCTGGAGTGCTTGATTCATATCTAAGAAGACGGAGAAGGGAT
>VXAV01004777.1:41041-89181 GCA_013399715.1 Alectura lathami
CGGAAAAGGGTACCCCCCCCCCCCCCCCCCCCCTTTTTTTTTTCTCCAATGTTGCATGCTGCACTACACACCTCAGCACAGTCCCCTTTACTCTTTGGACATGAGCCTTAAAAAGGAGCCTCTTTCTATGCCTCTCTTCCTTTAATCCTCAGTATTATTCATTTGTCCACTAAATTTACCCCACTCTAACCTTTTAAAGGAATATTCTGTGTCCTCGAGGTGTGCAGGGGCTCTTTCAGTGGGAGGAGAAGGGACATCAGACTGCAAGCTAGACCTGTCAAAAAAAAAAAAAAAAAGAAGAAATCAACAGCTTGATGGCTGATTACCAAGGGCTGTTAAAATGCTTCATGAGGCACTCAGTGTATGAAATAACATGAGACCAGAAAACAAAGTAATTTTCTCCAAGAACTGCTTTTCCTTCAGAAAAAAACACTTTCACTATCTCTGATACAGAAGAATAGAAGAATAGAGGCTGTTAGTGGAACTAATGCAGTAACTCGGCCTCACACACCCCCTGGCTGGATGGCCTGTCACAGGATCATGCACCTGGGCAGAGCACAACAGAGACATCTCTGGGGAAGATGCTCCTACGTTACTAGTGGCAGCCCTGTGGTTGGTGTTAACACCACACCTCTGTCCAACTCTGCACCTCTGACACTGTCAGGGGAGCAAGCACGTAAAGGGTTTTAGGGTAAAAGGTATGTGGAATAGAGGTGCCGTTGAGATCAATGCTAAAAGCAACAATAAAGCTGCTGTGTCTGCTCCTTGGCAGAAAAGAAGTTGATGTGAAACAGTGAACAGAAAGAAGGCGGCGCCCACCGTTTGGCTCTCTAGGATTTTCTGTCTCTCTTTGCTTTGTTGCGCAGTTTGGACTCCACTTCCAGCTCTACTGCAGATGAGCTTCTATTCCCCTCCCAGTACCTACCCCCTGCTAGCAGCAGTGCTGCGAGTGCCAGCATCAGGCCCTGACCCTGCAGGCTCAGACTCCGCATCGTCCGGGTGGGGAGAGGCCTCGTACTGACGGCGCGGCTCGTCTGTGGCATCTGCAGCTCTGTCCCTCGAAGCAGGGCTGGACCTGGTGAGAGAGGGAGATTGATGGGTCGCAAGGGAAGCTTAGCAAGGTGGAGAACAGAGCAAGGATTGACAACATCAAACATGAGATATGCTTGTCTCCATGTCTCTTCCTCCTTAGCTCTTTCTTGCAGCAGATCTGAAGGACAGACAGAAACCCAACCAACTCATGCTAGTGCAAGGAAAGAAGCTGAAAGATCTCAGCCCATTTTGAGCTGGTGGATCAGGACCACTTCCATGTGTAAGTGCATACAAGTGCTGCTCCCAGAACATATTAGGCAGAGCAATCAGGAAAAGGCCCTTCTCACTCTTAAGTCAAGAAAAATCATGCACCTTACACCGGTAATATGCTTTACACTTACTTTGGTGGGTGAAATCCATTGTTAGCTTCTGTGTGCTCAGCATGACTGAAAAAGAGAGAAAACAACTTCAGAAAGCATCCTTGCTTTGCTTTGGGTAATGTTCTGCAATTATTTTCTTATGCTTTTAATGAGGGAGAGAAAAGAAAATCCCTAAGACATCCCAGAGACAGTCCTCAGTGTATTTCTACAGGTAAAACAGCCAGAAACTGGGGAAATCCAGTGTGTACTGAGCGCAAAGGAGCAGCATGTAACTCTGAAAACTAGTGGTATGGAGTTACCCAGAAATTCAGGCCAGGACTCTTCCAAAAATCAGCAGGATGTCCTGCAGGCCACAGCTGCAGCACAGGCACCTGTTTTCAGACAGAAGGGAAGGAACAGCCCTTACGTCCTCTGGTGTGCCTCAGGGGAGCTGAAAAAATGGGGACCTTCAGGAGTCTGATCCAAGACGGTGTGTTTGTTGTCTTGTCTCCTGGCTGCAGGCAGCGATAAAGCAGATGGGTGAGCAGCTCTTACTGAACTTCTCTTTATGCCATGGGGGCCTTCCTCCCTCACTTCCACTTGCTCAGCCAAGACACAACCACAGCCACTGCTCCTTGCATCTGCAGCCTTTTTTGATTTTGATCTCTAATTCCCCACCACCACCACTGAGGGTGCAGACTCGCTAGAAAAGCTGTGAAACACACAGCCACATGCTGCCACAGGACACGGGGGAGCTGGGTTGTTTTAGCCACCTTCAGTGGATGCCTGAGGAATACCCTCAGACTCAGACAGGTTTCTGGATTAAATTAAACCAGTGATTTCCAGCGAAGGAGGGGACCTTCCACAGCAAGGTCCCCTGACACAGTGGATCTTCATCTACTTTCCACAAGACCTCAGAGTCAGGACACAACGTTTCCAAGTCACTGAACCTTTTGGTTTGCCAAACGCCTCAGAGGAAGTGGAATTTCTTCATGTGTTTTTATTTTTTAAGGGGACCTCTTGTTGCAAAAGTAAGTAGATAGGTGGAGGATAGTTGCCTAGAGATGTATTGAGTGTGAAGCTCCCTACACTGTAAAAAGAAGAATAAATAAAAACCCTGAATTGGTTTACATTTGGAAATAAATCCAGAAAACGCAGAAATGACCCAGAAAAGTGATCTTTTCCTCATGTCATAGAAACTAAAGAAAAACTGGAACAATATCAAACAATTGTATTTAAAAAGATAATGTTCTCCTTTCCTCGCATCTTCAGTAAAATTTTAAAGAAATTGCTGCAGTTCTGCAAAGCACAGATTGGACTGTGCTTTTCCACCACCACATACCCACTCAGAGTTTCCAGACAGCTGAAGAGGAGCAGTTCACTACCTGCACAACGCTCAGGCCAATAAGGGAATTTCACACCAACTTTACCTTCCATCTGGGGAAACCACAGTCGCTCTGGGTTCATCCCATGAGAACGGCTCAGGCTTTTCCTCAAGAGGTTTGTCTCTAGAAAAACACCGGTAAGTTACGACCCGTATCTTACGTTGTATCACCACAGGACAGGCCACTAACATTTAGTTAGGATGAGCACAAAATGGGGCTAGCCCAGCGCAGCAGGGTAGGAAGAGCGCATCTTTTATGTGCTGCCCAAGCTGTCTACAGCTGCTTTAGCACAACGGCAAAAGGCGAGGCCAGATGGACAACTCTCTCTGCAGTCTTGACACTGCCAAAAATGCAGTGCGGCAACACTGAGAACAAAACCAGCCCTGCTAGCGTGGGATATATTGCTCTCCCTCAGAGAGGAACTCTCTCATTCTCTAAGGACATGGGACAAACAAATGCCCCTGCACAGGACAGGCTCTCTTCTGCCTGAATTGTGTCTGAACGAAGAGCAGCCTGCTTGTAGCGTGCCTGCTGCGTGACACCTTCTGCCTACAGCTAGGCCGGGCTCATCTCTGGCTGCTTTCCCTTCAGAGGTCGCCTCAGACTTCTCAGCCAGTTTGCTGCTGTGATAATCAGAAAAAATGCCCTGATATCTGCATTTATGTGCAGCCACACCGTGCCAGAGCTCTGTCTCTTGACGTGACCACCACCTGTATCCACTTTTAGGTTTTCCTCCAGAGCTTTTCACACTTTCCCATTGTTCAGCCACCCCCACAGACCTTCTATAAGGTGAGAAGAGGTTCAGAAGACAGAACCAGTGTAAGAGAAAGCCACCAGCGACAGAAGCTCAGCACACCCCCTGCAGGCGGAGGAAGCTCACCAGGGGACAGCAGTGAGGGGACAACTGGAACAGTGACAAATGTGTGAAGCAGATTTAGGGACTGAGCCAGAGAGGAGAATCCTTGGGGGAGGTGGAGGAGGAACAGAAAAAAAAACAAGTTGCAGCCTAGCCAGCAGATGATGCCCTTGGAGAGCAGCCCAGGACCAGGGCTGGAGAGATCCCATCTGCTGGAGACCACTAGCAGGTATACAACATTTCTGAGCAAAAAGCAGGGTTGTGCCTTCTGTTCAGCAGCACAGATTCAACTTCTTACCCATCCCCACGTTGTGGCACAGTTTCCAGTGAGGATTTCCCGTTAGGGGCCTGTCTGCTTTCACCATTTCTGCAAGCAGAACAGCAAGAACCATGAGGTAGGGAGGTGTGGGAACACAGTGTGAGGCACAGGAACTGTATGGCATGGGGCTTGTTGGAAGTGTGGTAAGGACAGCGCAGGGACTGGACTGAGGTAAAAGCCAGTTTAGGAGATGGAGAGGCCTGCAAATTTTGGACTCGTTCTCATCAGAAAGACCCAGGTGATGTTGAAGCTGTGGGAGGCCCACAGGCTTTCACCTGGGTATATTTCCTCCCAGACTGTTAATGCTTTGTAAAGTGCTGCCTTCTTAGAGTCCCCGTGCTGCAGTATTTATTGTCCCACGACTGCACTGTGTCCACATCATGTGCATCTGCGAAAATGCCATGGAGAAAGAGAGGACCTCTCCAGTGCAGCAGCCCCCTTGCTACCATCAGTGGAGCTTCAGGAAGATGCAGAGCCAACAACCCACCTGATTTCAGCGTAGGTGGAAATTTTCTCTGAGGTTTCACTCAAGGATGCGGTCGTTTGGCTCTTACTGCCTGTTTCAGTGCTGCAAGAGAAGGCAAGAAAAAAAAGCTGTCATTCCTAAACAAACCAGCTCCCCACTGCAGCTGGCCAAAGTTCTCCTGTGCTGAAACATCCCTTTCTGTGAATATAAAAAAAAGGAAAACAAACATCACTGCTTTCACTTCAGAAGTAGTCTTATCAGCAGCAGCTTTTTAATTTAAAACAGTGACTTCTGCCATGAATATCTACACTCTGCCAATGATACGCCAGGAAGAAAAATAAAATAACAAGGTCAGTGACTAAAGTAGTTTGCAGTGCTGTGGAAAAACATTTTGACTTCTTCTTATACTACAGTCATGAAATCAATCAAACAGACAAAGTTGAAAGCAACTGAAAATTATTCCACCACACATTTAGCAAGAAAGCGATCAGTAGTTTTTTCCCTCAGGTTTTGAGCACTTCTCTCTACATGGTGCCAAGATTCTTTCAAGACACAACGTGGATTTCAGACAAAACCTTCTTAGGTGCAGACAGCTGTTTTAGAAGTCTCCCACGTATCAGGCTGAAATTTGCTTCCTTTCACCTCCCAGAGGGTGCCAACAGGAGTCTCTGTCTCAGAACAACATGTGCTGACACAGCACCAAAAGATGCCTGAGGCATCCTTACCTGGTGGGGGACACTGCCGCTGTCTTTGGCTCATTCCAGGAAGGCCCAGCTGTGGTTTTTCTTAGCCCATTGGTACTGACAAACAAACAAAAAAGAAAAACCCCAAAAACATAAAAACAGACAAATCACAGGTAGCAAAGCACTAAAAACAGAAGATCTTCTAGTTGCCATCCCGTCTGCTGGCCCACAGCTCTTGCGTCTGCCTCCTGGGCAGTCAGAAGCCAAACCCTGCTGTGCAAGGATGCTCACGCAGCTGTCCCTGAGCACTGATGTGACCAGTATCTGCCTTCCTGCTGAAATGCCCTGTCTTTAGGAACGGACTTTTCCTGTCTTAACGTAGCTGGGGCTGTTTCTGCCCCAACATTTGAGCTTGCACTAAAAAACACCTGTCACAGATGTATAGATTAAAGCACAGTGCATTTACCAAATTGCTTTCGTGCTGCATGTGCATAACTGTGAGGAAGGTAGAGCACAGGCATCTCACCCTGCCTCAAACCACAATGGCACAAAATTGCCACCAAAATTCATGAGGCAAACAAAGCGCTTCAGGCTGGAAGGCCTCATCTACTGGACTCCCTGCTGGGCCCTCTAAGGACCAGAGTGGCAGAGAAGCTAATAATGCTGCTGCCTGGCTTCAAGCCACCCCTCATGGTGGGAATAGAGCTGAATCCCAAATTAAATGAATCTGCTTGAAAACAGAGGAAGATTCTCCCTCCTAGGGCAAACAGCCCCACGTCAGTATTTCCTCTCCTGGCCCACGCAGCTCAGAATGTCACTGCTGTTCCCTCACATCACAGAGCCAGCCTACCCCCAGGTTTCTCACACCACTGCAGGAAAGCTCCAGCCTGCCTGCCACAGCTCCACAAACTCCTGGGCTTCACAGCAGCCTGTGGAAGGGTCTGGAGCCTTGAAATGAGGCTAACATTTACTGCCAAAGCAGAGATCAATTTAAAGATAATGAACCTCTCAAACCTCCCAGGTCACACCTATCTGTTGCTATCAGGGTAGAATAATTAAATCTGAAGTCTAACAAAAGCAGAGAGCTGGCTCAGGGGACTGGAAATAATGAGATATTGAGTACTTCACAGCTAGGTGATGGGGAAAGTTCAGGCAGCCAAGTCTGCAAGTACAAGAAAATCGTTACTATCTGATGGCTGCCTGATGGGCAGGTGAGCTCATCTAAACCTGCCCCGACTCTTCTGCGCATTGTCTCCCCAGAGCTGCTGCCAGGCTCATTCCTGTGGCATGAGCACCTCCTGAAGACAGGGCTGATTGCCTTGTGGAGCATGAGCAGGAGCGGGGCTTAGTGGGAAGTTTGTGTCACACAATACACTAGAGGCTGGTAGGTAAATGTAGTCTGTTCCTCTCCAAGGCTGACAGCTGTATACCTTATGCTACCCTGCATCTGTCCCTGCCCATTTCCTTCAGAGTCAGTTAATCTCATTTTTCCTTTTGGATTGTTCTCTTTCTGCCAGAAAGAGGCAACAAGGGTTTCATGAGAAGTCTTCTGAAAAGCCTCCATCCCTAGCTGTGCTCAGCCTGCTACCTTCCAGCTAAATGGAAGGATGGAGTGTCAGTGTGTCCTAACATCAAAGGCAGCCAGCACACTCCTCCAGAAAGAGGTCAATACCTGTTGTCATCTGGTGTGAACTTGCATGAACCAGACACAGTTGGACTCCTCCTCTGCTGTCCTTCTTCTTCTATCTCAATTCTTTCAGATGGAGGTGGGGAAAAAAAAAAAAAAAAAAGACAAATATCACATTTCCTATTCCCCACTGCTAGCTAATCCAGGCAGTTTACTTCAGCTTCCCCTTAAGCTATGTTTTCCCTCTGTTTCCCTCAGAGGTACATTTTTCCTGTCCTTTGTGCTCCATGTGCTCTGTTACTTGATAGCATCTCAACCGGCTGAACGACATGAGACCTGCAGCCAAAATCAGTGACATATTTTTGTGACAGTCACCTTACAAATAGCATCAGTTGAATGCTTCAGTTCCAGAAAATGGCCTACATATCATTTCCCTATGGCACCAAGTGCTTTAGAAGTTAAATGCCTGAAGAATATTGGCACTGCTGGTTGGAGCCAGCCTCCCCTGGAAGGAAAAAAGGCAGTGAATGAATCCATGGAATCCCTCCTCATTGCAGGTTGCCCATAAACCAAAGCATCATCACATATTCTCAGCTCTCAAAAGCCAGGGTGACTCAACCCAAGGCACCCTTTCTACAGGACTGTCCCTCTTCCGCTTTGAAACACCTGGGCATCTCCCATCGTGGCATTTGGCAGCAGCCCTGGCACAGCACACAGACACCCAGCCCCGGCAGAGCTCCTACAGCAGGCTCAGTGACCTACCTCTTGGCAAACAAGGGTGGGAACTCTTGTGTTGGGCTGCTGTAAAGGAATCAAAGGCAACAGTTAACAGCTTGGAGGGGAAGACATGCCTTGGGCAGGAGCAGTCCCCAGGGGGGCTCTGACCCATGTGGTGCAAAGCTCGAAGGGGTCCTGCAGCACCGTTTGGGCAGAGCTGACAGAGAGCGGGCGCTAAACCTGTGCAAATCACACAGCAGAGGGAATGCAAATAGGAGGAGCAGCAAGCTGCAACGGGTGAAGTTTTCCCAAAGTGCCTTTTTCATTTTACACCTTCCTGGTTGCTGCTTTTCTTCCTGCATGCAAGCCTGCCTCTCTCCGCACCACACAATACTTGCTGCACCAGAGGAAGCAGCAGCCAGTGCAGACTCCCTCAGTGTCCTTATAAATCCCATCCAAGCACTCCTCTCACCCTCAGCACAGTCAAACGCTGCTGGCACATCCCCTCCCTGCTTCCTCCCACACTGCCAACCTCCTGGCGCCTCGTGCGTCACCCCGAGTTAGGTCAGGAGGAAAAGGATTTACAGTGAAAGCAAGCTGCAAAAAAGTCACTGCCATGGTTCCTGGGAGATCAGAGACCTTGGAATCTGTGCATCTCCTCTCAGGAAAGAGATGGATAACACAGCCTTGAACACCAGCAGCTCTCACACGTCCCTCATGTCATTGCTACAAACCCACACATTAGTTAGGATTTTAGGTTCGGTTTTTCTTTGCCAAAAAGTAATTATTTTGAAGTTGAAACTGAAATTAGGATCTTGTAAATCTAACTATCGCCCAAACACAATGTAAAGACAAACTCTGTACCAAAAAGCTGATCCAATCTGGATGCAGTTTCTAACGACAGCCTGTACTTGTTCTGATCTCCCCCTACCTTTTCAAGTACTTCCTGCCCTGAAACTAGAGAGACCACTATTAAAAACAGACCTGACAATTTGGGTCTTAATTGTGGGTCCCAGAACTGCAGGTTATCACAGTTCCTACGCCTGCTAAAACTCCATCCCTCTCAGAAGGGGAGCCTTCTCAAGACTGCTAGAAGACCTCCCCAGTTCTGCAGAAACCAGCAGATATGCCTGCCACTTCTAGAAAGGCAGCTGTAAAGCATCCTCCTCTTACTGGAGAGGTATCCAACATCTTCAGTGAGCCTTTAGACCAGGCCACCACCCTCATCAGATCACTGCCAGTGTCTCTTCACTGTCTCCTGCCCCATACTTGCAAGGGGAAAACTCACCCACTGCTTTTCTTGGCTGCTGAGAGGACGTAAGCACGTTCCCTGCTGGCAGTGCGCCTCAGGACACTGTTGGCTGCCTCTGTCCTGGAAGGGAAGGAAGAGTAGGGCTCGCATTCTGCTCACGCTGCCAGTGGCTGCTGGGTGTAGCCTTGAAGGGGCAGTAGATGAACTACGCACTGGAGACTTGCACTAAACCTGACAGAGCTCCCATGGCTCTGGAAAGCTCCTGAGATCCAGCCAGGGCCAAGAGGGGGTAACGATACTTTTTCTCTAGTATTGACTTTTCTCATCATACTGGGCCACAGCACTTTCTTGTGGATGTAAAGCATCAGGCAAAAAAAAATCCCCTCTCTCCTAGAAGGGAAGAGGGCATTCCTCTTCTCAAGACCTGGACTGTTCAACGCTGCACACCGAGGGACAAAACGGGGCACAGGCTTTGCGCAGGCTACGCGGTGCATCAGCCACATGCGTGCAAACATCAGTACCGCCAGCTGTACCATGGGGAAAGTCCAAAGTGAAAGGGCTTGCACTGGTTTATCTCCACTGGCCAGATTACCAAGTTTCACTTGTGAAAGTCTTGTATCTGAGAACAAGCATCTTTAGAAACGAGACAAAGGAAACAAACGCAGATCTGCCACAGGAACACACGCATCCTGCTCCTGGTGTGAGAACCAGGCACCCATCTAGATCTGGGCTCTGACACAAGTCCCCAGGTGGCCAGGTCTCAAAGCCACATGGAGGCTGCAGGAGGAAGAGGACTCCTTTTCCTGCTGGGCTATTTGTGCTTCTCTATCATTTCGCATAGGCACTCTGCAGCTGATGGATTCCACAAGCCATTTCCAGCTACCAAATTAATTGGGGAATGCTGTCAGGTCGAATCACGTCAGACTTTTAATTATATTTTGTTGGGAGTGCAGTCGCCTGTGGGCATTGATGCGCTCTGTGTAGAAATATCTGCTGCTTATTATTTTATTGCAAACAGCCCTAATGGCTCAGCCATAATCAGCATGGAACTGACCCTCCCGGTAAAGAACAGTTAATGTGAGGTAAGTCCATTTGTCACCACCCCTTGCAAGAAAAAGGTGGTTACCTGGAGNAGTTAAATATCTATTTAAGGAAAAAAAAAAAAAAACTCAAGGTAAATCCAAGGGCAGGGTGTGCAGCAATGGGTTCAGGCCTTGGAAACGTTGCATATGAGTGGGAGGCCACTCTTCATGTGTATTGGGGTACACGTCCTCACAGGGTTTTGTTTCATTAATATAGTGGTTTTAAGCCTAGAGGCAGGTTGAGAAATGCTCAGCTGCATTTCAGGGTACAGCCACAGTCTCTGACATGAAAAGCAGTGCAGGAAACGTCAGGTGTGCTGCTCTGCTGTGAGGCTCATCCTCTCTTCTGGCTTCATACAGGCCAGCAGCACTGCAAGCCAAATCCCCTGGCTGCATCCTCCAGTTTCTGCCTTAATTACTATCAAGAGGCAAAATTCACTCCACACAGAGGCCATTACCGGGGCAAGGAACTTCAGTTTCTAGTGACAGCTCTCTCTGCAGCGCTCAGCTGACGAAGCCATGCCTGACTGAGCACCCATGTGCAGGTGGCTTCACCACTGAGGCTCAGGTGCTGCTAAGCCTGCTCACGGGCAGAGAGCACTGCTCCTCTGTGCACACTCACAGCTTCTTGTAATCCTCAGTTGTCATCCTGTAGCCAGGAGAACGGCACAAGCTGGGCCCCTTCACGGCAGTGCTGCAGATGGCACAAATCACACCCGTTAACATGACCCTCCTGAGTTCTCAACCTCTGTCACCCTCTCCCCTTTCTCCACAAGATGAAGAAAAACAGAATGATCCCAGATATCTGCTCTCTGAATTCAGGGAATGCCCTTTAACTGAGGGGCAGAATTCTTTCCATGGCCTTGGATTAGGATTTGAAGTCTATCGTGATTCCCCAGGGCCACTGAGTTGTCAAAGCCTCTTCTGTGAAGTGATTCTACTCTATCCCAGGGTCAGCCCTGGAGAAGGAGGACAGACATCTTGGGGCATTGTTCTTCTCCCCAGCTGAATCAAAACAGGGGAAAAACTTTCACTTGAAATGCAACAAACACCTGCCTAGATCAGGGCCATGCTTAGATCTTTCTAGACTTAAATGCAAGCGCCTCTCATGAGACAAGTTTCAAAAACACAAGGAAAAAAAACATCTGAAAAACACCCAAATAAAGTGTTACAGCCTTGCAAGGCTTCCTTGTGATTTATACCCCACCCAAACCTACTTGCCAAACTAAACCCAAACCCATGAGTAGCTTCACAGCCATCTGCTACTCCATGCTTTGGTCAGGGAAGTAGAGTTCGATGTTCTGTCTTTTTTCCACATCTGCTGAGTAGAGCTGTTACATCAAAAGCCATCTTCCAGCATTTTAGAGTGATTTAATGCAGCTCATTGGAAGCCCACAAGTACCAAAGTAAAAGGGTCACTAGAAATATACACAATAATTAAAAGTTCATTTTCCTGAAGAACTGGAAGACATACGTACTTTTTCTGTGCCTCCTTAGAAGATGGAGAATTTGGCACGGAAGGAGTCTTATCAATGGTTTTTGTGAACACTCCCCTGGGGAGAGAAGAGACATGCTAAAATTGTTTTGTAGGGAACAGTTTGGAGCTAGGACTAGGAGACAGGCAGCCACTCCTGGGCCTAACAGCATCTGCTTGTCCTGTTGGGAGTGAGCTGCTGGCTCAGGGCACCGAGAATTATGAGGTGCTTCCCTCAGAGAGCCATCCTGAGAAAAGGCCCATCTTCCTACTCCCTGGCCCTACACAACATGGCAAAGTCAGCTTTCACACAGCCTTGGGGATGGCATCACAGGGCTTGCCAGCCTATTTGGGATAAGCAGGGCATTAGGGCCTCTGCATGCACCAAACCAGGCGTCAGAGGAAGCCCCATCAATAGTGCTGTCCTGATCCTGGTGAGGACTGTGGAACATTTTTGCAGCACGACCATCCTCCCACAGGTGATCATTGCATCCTACAGAGGAGATCTGATTTTCTGTTAACATCACCATCAAATTACCCATTAACAAAACATCCAGGACTATCTCTTCATCAAGGAACTCCCTGAGCATTACAGCATTCCTAACTGGCAGGAGAGACCAAGAGACCATAATATTTCCCATGTTTGTTGCTCCTGATCTAGTTCTCCTTCCCCTCCAGGCCCAAGTGCTTCCTGATACTGTACACCAACTCTGTATACCAACCTGATGAGGTAACCGGACTGAGGCTTGGGGGCAGAAGATCTGTGCAAAGAACAGACATTGGTGAATTAAGAAACATCTGGAAAAGCAACACCAGCAGCACCAGCGTTGAAGAGAAACGTCCGCATGGCTGTCAAGCCCAAATCTAGCCAAATGGACTTTGGGTGATAACTCAGCTACTGCACCAAACCAACCTTGGGAGGATTCTCTAGAAATGAATAACCTTCAGAAGAAGTTCTTCCTGAGAGCAAGGTGGGACCAGGATGAGCCTCAAGAACCTGCTTCCCATCAGACAGGGCACAGACAAGCTCCCTCCATCCCTCCCCAGCCACCATCCCCTTCTTTTCCTGCCTGTCCAGGTGCCCCTAGGATCACAGGATAATACAGCTGCGAGGAAGCTCAGCAGGTCTCTGGTCTAACC
The DNA here is from genome assembly GCA_013399715.1 of Alectura lathami. Taxonomy (NCBI): domain Eukaryota; kingdom Metazoa; phylum Chordata; class Aves; order Galliformes; family Megapodiidae; genus Alectura; species Alectura lathami. Next base: position 53,434 of record VXAV01004777.1, read on the forward strand.
TCCTGCTCCAAGCAGGTTCAGCCGTCAGGTCAGAGCTTAGCAGGAAGGCAGGTTTACACTGCACCACACTACATGCCTGAGGTGGCTCCAAGCTCAAATGTATCCCGCTGCCTTCAGACACAGAAATGTAAACTCACTGCAGGCTTAGCTTTGCTCTTGAGCTCTCTGTACGGGCAAGCTGGAGGATAATGAGTGCTGAACACAGCCCCAAGCCCCTGTTTCTGCAGTTTCCTCAGAGCAGGCAGCAGCAGGGTAAAGCCCATCTCAGCCCCATTGCCTAGTGGTTCCCTGAGCCCTGACTTTTCAATGAAAGCTGCAGGCACAGCAAAAGGCAGAGGAGGCAGGAATCTGCTCATGGGAAGAGGCAATGTTCCTCCAGAAATGGTGCTGCAGCTGGCAAAGGGCTCTCACATAAATGAGCCCTTTTCAACAGTTTTGTATTTTAGGAGGGTAGTCCTGCAAGCTCCTGAGTTCCTGAAAAGCCCTTGTGATCCGGACCTGAAGCAAATCCAGCTCCACTACAGAGCTCCTCTTGCTCTGAGGAGCCTCCAGGCTTAGAGCATACAGATGTTGCACCAGCACTGGAGCAGATGTGCACCAGCAAGCCCTGGGAGCATGGCCTTAAAGGCATCCATTCCTCTGCATTAAAGATCCTGATCCGTCCAGCCTCACAGGTCTCCATCTGCACTCTGCAGGAGCTGAGTTATGCTCTACGATGTCTCAAGAAGCATCGCCTTGCACTGGACAATGCAGGCTCTCTTCAAGAGCTGTGTTTTCCAACACCATCACAGAATTGAGTGGATATGAGTAGCAAGAACCAGTGAAAGTGTGCAATGACCTCATGAGATAACACAGAAAGCAACAGGATGGGTTCCCCAAATTACCTGTCGCCCTGGGGAATAACTGGTGCTGAGGCTGGCGATCCCCCACCAGCCCGTCCAGACCTGAGAGAAGAAGAAACAATCACATAATTGACTTCTGTTCTTGCTGGACACACCAGCATTTTCTGAGAGAGCTGCTAAGAGAAAACTAGTTTGGGCTTGATTTTGTTTTTAACTAAAGAGATCCTGGTGCAGGCTGTGACTGTTCCTGGTACAGGGGTGGCTGCATGTCCCCCTGCAGCTCACAGGGCTGTGACAATGCAGACCTGGCTGTTTTACATCCCTTAAAAACTCCCTCCCATCAAGGTCAGCCCCTTTGTCACTCTGGAGATGGTGAAACAAAATTTGGCCTCAACAAAACACTTTGGAGTTCTCCTGAGACTTCAGGTCTGCCCTTGCTGCTGGATTCAGAGTCCTCAGGGGATGCTGATGAGTGAAAGGGGGAATGGAAGCATTCCTTGGAGGCTGCACTTACAGCGGGCTGCTCTTCTTTTCATCCTCAGAGTCCGAGGTCTGGTGGTGGATCCAGCTCTTATCTCCCCTCAGTGTGGTGCGAACCTTCATCTGCTTGATGATCCTCCTGCGGTCTTCTTCCGTAGGTGTAATCACACGGTCTAGGAGGGGCAGAGGGAAAGGAAGGGGGAGAGGAGAAGGTGCAAAACTTCAGTGCCAGCAGGTGAGCTATTGGCAAATCCCAGACAGCAGAGACCCCTCCCAGTCAGGGGTGCAAACACTGGATGAGCCATTTACTACTCTTGACGAAAGATGGAAACACCCTGTCACCCAAAATTCAGGATCCATTTACCCAGCTCCACTGATGCATCACCTCCTCTACAGAGAGACATACATTTTTTTCCTCTCCTTTATGGTAACTGTTTAAAATTAACGAGTTATTTTCTTTCAGGGAGACCAGAGACATTCAGTGGGTGGTCTGATCACGCTTACAAAGCGGTGCGTTTCCTCTGGCATTTCCCATCAGATCAGCTTTAGCATGAAGTTTTGAGGTCTGCGGGAGAGGATGATATGTCTGGAGCATGAGGCTGAGCCAAGGGCTGGGGGATAAGCCATAAAATGCAAAAACCCAGCTTTCTCTGGTGGCCTAGAGTTAGAGGAGGCGCATCCTTTGAACATTAAAAACGAAAACCAGTAATGACAACAACATTTTAAATGGGAAATTCCCCACCCAGCATTTTGCTCTGAGAAAAACAGTGGTTTTTTTTTCCCTCCCATGGGGAAATAAGATGAAGACCAGACAAGGAAATCTCCTTTTCTGTGCGTTTCTGGTTATCTCCCACCTTTTGCCATTTTGGAAACGACTGCTAAGGGATGAAAGCATCAGGTGTGCTCTCCTCACGGGACTTGCACTAATGCAGGGGTTTAGACACACCTGCAAGGTCTTGAAGCTTTACAACTAATTTCTTATCAGCCAGCACAAGGAAACTGCCTGTCTGCACACTCTCAGCCTGTGGCAAAACGAAAGAACTCAATTTAGCTACCAGGAAAGGAGGGTCAGCTAAGTCTCAGTACCTTGTTCTCGTGGTGGCCTAAAAGGCTGCTCAGAAACAGTTATCACTGCCCAGCCAACGTGCAGTAAGTTGTTTAATCTTTGACATGTGATCATGCGCTTCAAGACCATGTTATGTTACAGGGGTATGGTGGTGGGTTTTTTTGGACAGTCACATCAGGTTGCCATTAAGGAAAACACAGCTATGCCAACAAAGACAACGTCCTTTCTCACGTGGAGTTAGCAGTAGCAAAGGCACAGATACACAGGACCACACCCAGGCAGCCTGGGGACCAGCTGTAGCACTCTGTGCACAGCACCTGGAAAAGGACGGACTGCTTTTCTTAGCACTGAAATCACAAAGCCTACAGCCTTATGGAAATGAATAAGGCACTTCCACTCTTCTGAGTACTGTTTCAGGTTATCTAAGGATTTGGAAGCATCATCCCATCTATTCACATCTAAAGGTCCTGTAAGCATCTGTCACTTAAAAATTAAATCTCAAAATCTGCTGCAGATTTCTGCAGCCTGGGCAGGATCCTAGGTCAAAACGAGCAACTCGTAGCCTCTGTGAGTATTTATCACACTTCTCTGATAATAAGACATTTTTAGGAGTGTCTTATTAATACAGCAGCAGATGGATTCCCAGCAGCTTGAGATGGGGAAAGGAATTACCTTTGCTGACACCCAGAGACATCATGGTTCTCAGAAGCACCTTCCCCCTTCAGTTACTGTTTGAAGATAGCAGACCTCTGGAAGAAATGAAGAAAGGGGGAGAAACAGATTAGTAGTTGTCATAAAAACAGCCTGGGAGCCATGCAGAAGAGGGAGCATCACGGCAGTGTCACAGCTGCAGAGCAAGGAGGCCATGGCACATACGCCCAAGAGCTGTGATTTCACCCTGTGTCTACAGTATCAAGGACGGAAAAAAAAAAAATCCAGTGGGTGTGTTCTCCATACCAGCAGGTCCGAAGGTTGGTCTGGGAGGAAAGTAGTGGAGGAGACCTTAGCAAAGGCGCCCAGAGCTGTTCCAGTGGGACAGACCTCCTGGAGTCCGTATAACTCGGAGGAACTCAGGCTGCTTGGGTGAACATCAACATTTTCAGCAAGCAGGAGTATAACATAAGGGCTCTGGGCAAATTTCAGTTGGCAGACACGTTCCATTATTCCCACAAGATATAGCAGGGAGAATGTCTTACTCTGTCTCAGAAGCAAGAGTTAGTTCTTGCTTCTGTCGGCAGCTCAGTCCCTCCTGGAAGTGACCACAGTAAAGCAGAAAGGAGAAACTCCTGAATGTACAAACCCCGAGATGCTTTGAGACAGCAGATTTGCAGCGCACTGATTCTTAGTGCTGTAGTTGAAAAAATGGACAAAAATCAGGAAACAAATTGGTTGTTTCAGACACTGCCAAAGCAGTGTATATGTTTTTACATTTGCAACTAAACAAGCAAATGAAAGCAACAACTCCCAAAATGCACCCACAGGCTTTGAGTAGAACTCAGGTTAACTCAGCACCTGATGACATTTGTTACTTTTTTAATCAGAAGTGTTTCTTTTCTTTTCTCACTCTTTAAAGCTTTTCAGGTAAGCTGTGTAACACACCTTGCTTAGGAGACAAAAGTCAGGGGCAGCTTCCAGCTTTTATACCCTCTCCTTCCATTCATTTCTTGCCAGAACTATCTGCTGAACCTGCTGAACCTTAAGAGACGACACCATTCATTAAGAGAAATGCCCAACCCTGTTTGGGAGTCTGTGAATCTAAAATTAGGTTGTCATTATCTGCTGGTGGGCTTGTCTCTGCAAAGCTGCCGCAAAGCCGCAGGGCCATCAGCAGCGCCGAGCGCTGATCTCACAGCGTTGCTCCTCAGCAAAGTCTCCGCTGTCGCCTTGTCTCAGCCAAGGATCTGCCTCGGCTCCCTGCACATCCACCCCTCATCCTGTTTGCACTCAGAGGGTGAACAAGCGCTCTGCTATTAGCCCTAGGCTCCCTCTCCCTTTTGCAAACACTCCCAAACATTAATTCAGCTTGCACCGATTGCCCATCTCTTTTCTTACCCTTCCCAGATCCCCCTTCCCACGCAGTTTAATTGTCCCTGCTAATTAGAGAGAAACGAAGGCAGCACTGTTGTCTTAGATATCCATGAAGAGCATCTAAATACTCAGGTATCATTCTACCAATGGTGGGAGGCATGACTGCAGAAGCACAGCTCAAGGACACGAAATCTGGCAATTCTGGATTAAAATGTAGTCACAGCATCTTGGACCTGCACGTACAGAAGCCACGTGGCTTTGTCACCTACCGTATCCGAGCAAGGTGGATTCAGACCACAGCTACCTTGCTACCTGCAATCCAGAGGTGCTCCTCTGCATTTGGTGCTCTCTTCTACTCCTTAAATTCTCTCCTATTCCAATACAAGACAAAGCTGAAGGAAGTAAAGGGTGAGAAGCAGTGGAAGAGGACTGCCCCACGAGCTCGAGATGGCAGGTCAGTGGCAGCAGCGGGTACAGGCTACGCGTTGTAATGTGATGCAGGTATTTGGAAGCTGGTACCTACCTAGCAGCCCCCCAGCACACAACTTTGAGAGGAAAAAGCAGAGGTTTAGGAGCACGTAGGAAAGATTCTCGGGGAGACGCGCGGCAAGGGATGGAGCTCATGGAAGCGTGGCACTGAGCCTTGCTCCCAGCCACGCAGCGCAGCTCTGCAAGAAACGTCCCCGTTTATTGCTTAAACAGCAGCTTCGCTTCTTACTCACACAAATCCCCTAACTTAACAAGTACACCTAAAAAGGAAGGGAAGCCACAAAGGGTGGCACTCAGCACGCATATAAACACAAGAGCCAGAAACGACACGCTGGCCAAGCCTTTTCCTCTGGCACTGCGTTCCCTCTTCCCGGTTCGCATCATCCTGGGAGGGACCGCGGCAAACGCAGCCGGTCGTTCTCCACTGATATTTCTGGCTTGACAAAGAGGTGTTGGAACACGTCGGTGGTGCTCACCCAGCTTGGCTTTGGGGGACTGGCAGTGTTTTCTGCCAGCCTGCTTTTTTCCCGCTTATGATTCATGCCATGGCAGCGGCAGCCCAGCTGTCCCAGGCACTTGATGGACAGAAAAATTGGGGGCTAGAGCCTGGCTGGCCTCCTGCCCCACACCCAGGATTCTACCTGCTTCACAAACACCATAACAAAGAAGTACAGAGCAAAGCTTCCAGCAAAGCGCCTGTGACAGGTGCAGAGTGGTGCAAAGGTTCTTCTGTGAGAGCCGGAGGAGTCAGCCCTCTGCTTCTCTCTCTTCCACTCATGAAGGCTGTTAGGTGGCTGCTTTTTACCTTTCATCTGAGGATCAAGGCAACACAGACTAAATTCTTAGAGTCATTTCTCCATGCTTCAATATTCCAGAGGCTGGTGGTTAGAACAAGAAACAGGAGACGCAGCTTCTGCAGCTGCACAAGGCTGCAGAGGGACCACATCCCTCTGCATCTGTCCAAACCACACAGCTGTGCAGAAAGGAGCACGGGCTTCGCGGGGCCAGGGAGGATTAGCAATGGGGTGTCTGAGTCCAGAGGGCTGAGAGCACTCCTGGTAAAAAAGTGCTTCTCATTGCTCCAAGGGCTGCTTAGGAATTGGAACAGTTTCTTCTTTTTGGCAAAATTTGAGTTTAGGCTTCAACACATGCACTGTGGGACCTCAAACCATATTTCAAAGCTTTTTTTTTTTTTTTTTTTTTTTTTGCCTTACTGCAGTGCAGTAAGTCTTAAAGACTTCAGCTCTAGATTTGGAGGGAGTGTCTGCAGATGTTCACACTTGCCTACTATTACTCCCTCGAAAGGTGGTGACAAGCCAGCAGGGAGCACTTCTGAAATCTTCCTCATCAAAATATCACTAGGGGATGTGCTTTTTCAAAACTATAGCTTTTATGCTGTTGGAACTTTTCAGCTATTGGAGTTACAAGGGCTAAAAAGTGGTTTTGTTGGCATAGCTTATTTGGGAAACAACTATCAGCTACAGCCACAGACTACAGCAATTTCCTCTATTGCTACGGAAACAAATTCATTTGCCTGGTTCCAGGAGAGAGTGCAGCTGATCCCAACAGCTCTGCTTCCCCCCTGTAGAACAGGACCATCACCTGCCACGTGAATGAAGCTTAGAGATCTGAACTCAGCAGGTGAAGGGAAAACCCTGATACCAAAATACTTTCCATGGTCTGCTCTGAGCATCTCCAGACTTTCCAGCCTCAAACTAGATCCATCACCTCCCTCTTGCCTTACAACTAGAGAGTACCTGTGCAGGGCTGGACACACCTTTTTGTCCTTTGGTTATTCCTCACCTAATACACAAAGGTTCTGCTGTGGAACGGTTCTAGAGGGACACACAACAAGTCACCGGGTCACTCTGTTTCAGCCACCAGAGCTGTTCAGGAATAGACTCTTCTTATTAAACATTCACTACAAATATGAAATTCGAGACAAAACTATGACTTCAATAAGAAGACATTTTCATTTCAAAATATTTATATGGAAGGTTTTCCTGTAGAAGCCCAGCGGGAGCCCTTCAGTCTCCTGTTAACTGTCTACACCCACCAGCCCAACAGGCCCTCAGTCCTAATTGGCACCCTGGAGTGCCATTGCTATGTAAATGAACAGTAATTCTTGATTTCCTGATCCTGATCCAAACAGTTATTGCAGGCCCTTCTAAGCACTGCCTGGTTGGCTCCATGGCTGCACTTGGGGAGACAAATCCCTCAATGTGCATCCCCTGGACCACCTTACAGAGCTGCCTCAGGCTTAATGCTTGCAAAATGCCCTGGGATCCTCGAAATAAAGAGCTGAGTGGCTGGCGAAACTCCAGCTCTGAGAGGTGATCCTCCTCTGAAAGCAACTGCAGAAGAGTAAATGTTTGTAGAGAAAAATCTATTGATTGGTAAATGTGTGCCAATTTCACCAGACTTTTCACCTTTAAATAACAAGCAGACCTAAGTTGTTCTACTCGCAGAAGCAGCAGGCTCTGTGAGAAACCCCTCAGCCAGGCACATCGCCTGCCTGGTGCCAAGGTCTGCTCACACCACAGCCGTGGAAACCACGGCCCTGAGGGGCGAGTCCCGGCCACGCAGCGAGTACAGGAGCTCCACGTCCTGCCTGCTCGGTGCTGCGGCAGCGTCCTGCAGCGGGCTCTCAGACTGGCTACCCACTGGCCTGCAATCTGAGGAAAACACCATGAGCTTGTGAGCGCCACCTACCAGAGAGGCATAGAACAAGAGACAAGAAAACACCGCAGACTGGCCACGGTGCCTAGACCTGCCTGCCCGAGGGGCTCCTTCCTCAGCAGGGACAGCTGGGCGGTGCTACAGGCAGGGCTTAAGCAGAGGTGCGCGCATCCCATGACCTGCCTGTCAAACACAGCCTCAGAAAAAGCTCTAGGTAGCACAAGAGGGAATTCAGTTCTTCCCGTACCTTCTGATAGGCTAGTGAGCTCAAATAATTTAGATCTGATCTGTCTTACAAGGCCTCTGACTCCACACAGAGCACAGCTGGGTGCAAATTCAAATACCACCCACCTCCAAAACAGTTCACAGCAATGTCCGCAGGATTTGCAGACATTTAGACCAAGACAACATGCCGAATCCTTCTGGGGCTTAATCTGTAGTTACGTGTAAACGCTTTGTCTATTGCGCATACTGCTCTTCTCTTTGGATTCAGCAGTCACTGCAGGCTGATGTTTCTGCACACTCAGCCCTAAGTGGGTGTTTCCAATGGTGCAAAACAGCGGGATTTGTGTTCATCCAGCAGGCGCTAAGAATAATATTTGGAGTGTTTCCTGGTGTGTTTTTTTTCCTCCAAAAATAAATATATTGGAGAAAAAAATAGACTGGTAAACGTCTGCCAGTTTTACCACACTTTACCCTAAAACAAAAGGAGGATGAAAGTGCTTCACCTGCAGAAGCACAAGGCCCTTGAGAAACCCCTCAAACAACCAGAGGAACCAGGAATCCCCGAGAGCTCTCACAGTCAGCCCAAATCCCAGCGCTGCTGGACAAGGAGGTTATTAACACCTTCCACCATTATTGCCTCGAGGAACAGCCCCCAAACGATCAAACACATGCCACTCTAACAGACCCCTCCTGGTCTGAATCAAACCAGCTACTGAATTTTTGAAGAAATAGCTGCAAAAAAGCCCAGCTGGTTTAATGGGTGGTAACTGAATCAAAGTGATGCCGTTTCCTGGGGTAGACGCCTATAGAAGTTTTTTCCTTCTGATCCCCAAAACCCTCATGGTCCTGTGAACAGGTTACAAGAGTAAGAATTTACTGAAAATAAGCCTACAAAGGATGTCTGGCCTCGGGTGGTGAAGGTGTATCCATAGGAATTGCAGTCTGCAGAGTGGAAAAAGCTCAAAAATAATCACAGGTTCGCTCTTTAATGGAGAGAAAAGCCCTGAGCCATTCAGTGAGTGAACGGCTGCTACAAGAGGGGTTAACTCCTGGCTGCCTCAGCATGGGGAAAGGAAAATCAAGTCCCCAGGTGCCATCTGAGTCTATTTAATAAAGAGGATAAAAGGAGAGGCCTAGCTCAGCGCTCGGCACTGCACGCAGCCCGGAGAAAACACCTGCCTCTTTGTTGGGAGATGCTGACGTGGCCAGAGTCAGCGAGCAGAGTCAGTGGCTCTGCCAGGGAAGGAAACACCCTGGAACAGGTCCGTGTCCTGCACAAAGGTGTCTTTCAGGGGGCTTGAATCATGCCCTGCCGCTGACACATAGGGAGGGGAAATTCATCTCCTTCTCCTCTCTGTAATCTGCCTTTTGTTAGGGTAACGGTGCAACGTTAGAGGAGCGGGAGATCACGAGGGTATGGGTCTGCTCACTTCTCAGGCACCACTGGGAATGAGCAAAAAATTGGAGGATTTTTATGCACCGCCGTTTCCAACAAAGGAAAAGGTTGTTCTGGTTTGAGATGAGAATGTAGCTTTCAGCAAGTGGAAAAATTCAGACTAGATCATAACACAGCCACAGGATTTAGTTCCATGTCATACTGCTATATATATTTTACACAAAATAAAAATGAGCAAAAAGTCACATTGTTTCAGAACAAAGTTAAAAGGCTTCATTACTAAAGGCTTACTTTTGCCTTTTCCTTCAGATTTTAACTTCTTTTACCTTGGGAATGAAAACTTAGCATTTTGAAAGGGTTCAGTGTTGTTAATTTTGGAAAAAAAAAAAGAAATTGTGCAAGTCTAACCACAGCGCTGTATCGGGTTCGTCACCGTCAGTCCAAGTTCTCGAAGCAAAGCAGCTGCCAGCCTCCTGAAAGCACTCCAAGCGTCTCCCTTACCCCGATCTCAGCCAGAAAAACAACCTGAGAGCCCGTGAGAAGCAGTTTTCTCCTGTTAAAATTCCCCAGAATTCAGGGGTATGCCTTTCCATGCGATCCTAAGGGCATACCTGATTCCACGCAGCTGGCCTCTGCTCTGGTCCTCCACCGATGCACCTCCCTGCTGCCTTCTGCTCCTAAGCAAGAGGTGAAGCTTTGTCCTTGTCACAGGAGTTTTATACCCCTCCCAGGTCCTGGCTGGCAGCAGCACAGGGCAGGGTTTTGCAAGAACACCCTGGCCTCCTCATGCCCCATTAGTGCCTGTGGTGAAACCCACCAAGAGCAGGGCTGGGACACTGTGGGAACCTGGATCTTCCATATCTGCCTTCCCAAGCCCCACACCCAGCACTGGATGCCAGGCGAGCAGAGAGGCAAGCACGGACCATTCAGCTCTGCTCTTCAAAACCTTCCACCTTGCCCACTTTGCTTGCTGCAGGGTTCTCCACTCTGTGTTCATCCCCAACACGCTGCTCAGCCATGATGCCACTGCTTTCATCTGTTATCTTCTTGTTCCCCAGACCCGTCCTTCCCTCTTGCTGGATCTGCCCACGTCCAAGATCCAAACAGGCTGGCACCTTACCAAGGCTCTTATGGGATGAAGAGGTGTGTTTCCAGCACGGAGCATAACAACAGAGAAAACTAATGGCACGGTCCTACACAGGGGAGAGGTGGCTCACTGGCTCCTAGCCACTGGACAGAGCCAATTTTAAACTCACCTCCTCTCCCCAGGTTCTCACGAGTCCTTTATGAGTCAGAACCTGACCACCTTCCAGGCAATTAAACACAAATTGCCTCTCCCCTCTGTGCGATAGCAGCTCTCAGGTATGCAGCACAGGTGGAGCTGGGCACGCTGAAGAAGGCGAGGTTGATCAGCTGGGTGATATCTCTGGGAGAACCGGAGCTCCTCTGCTGCTGAGCTGGGTTTCCCTCTCCACCAACTGCACAGGGCTGACTGTGGGGGCAGCAGGGATGAATCTAGGCTGGTTATGACAGTTGACGCTTTCCTTAATTCTGCAGAGCACTTCACAAGCCAGGCAAATCTCCAGGCTCCCCTCCTCTTGCTTCCCTCTCCAACCCTTCCCTATGAGCAGCATCGAGATACAGGACACTGGCTGGGCAATACAAATGCACAGCAGTTACAGGCTACAGACAGCTCTTAATAAACGAAATCTGTGATTGACAGAACACCTGAGCCTCAAGTTTCTAGTAGGATATGGTCAATGCAAGTCCCTCAGCCTGCGTGCTAGGTGACTGCAGCTGGGATGTCCCAGACAACAGGTGACCCATAAAAACGGGTGCTAGGATGCCCAAATTCCTGCTGACGAAGCATCCAGTGTGAGCACCCCAGCACAAGAAACAAAAGTTCTACCAAAACCCAGTTAGTACACTGTGTCCTGAGGCTTCACGCTTCAAATGGAGCTGCTAGCTAAACCCACACCAGCTGCTTGTACCAGAGCCTTTGGAAAGGCAGAGTACCACCAAGATCCTGGACAACCACAGCCCTGAAAATCACATGTAGGTTATGGAAACCCCAGGGTACACACATAGCTTTGATGGGTATGCAAGGAGCTGGATGGACAGACAGCCCTCACCTGCAGTGACTGCAGGCAGCAAGGGCATGAAGGCAGCCTCTGCAAATCCTCATCACGTGAATGAAAGCAATTACAAGCTACTTAATGAGGAAAGGGGAGCTGAAACCTTGTTTAAATTTAAATCTTCAGGGTGTGCCTGTCTGCGGGCAGCCAGCCAGCTCAGCTCACCCTCTGCATGCTCCCAGGTAATGGAGTGGTCCCCGCCTCGGGGACTTCAACGTGCTTTGAGTTTTAAGGCAGCTGCAAGGCACGGGGCTGGCGCTAGTGCCATCAGCCTCCTCCTCTCCGCAGTGTTTCAGAGAGCAGCTCCTGCTGAAAATCCTCAGCCTGGCAGGTGAACCAAGCTGCAGGGCCCCGTTTGGGTGACACAACCACAACAGTGGGCCCCACCAGTGGTAGCAGCAGAGGAGCCAAGAGATGGCTCCCACACCACAAACTCCTCTCTTACCCTTGGCGGGGAGCAATCCCTACAGAGCACAGCCTGTGCCCCTGTCCATCCCCATGGCCACTGCTGTCCCCTGGGCCACAGAGGCTGCAGCTGGCCCATGGTGACAGATCTTTGCCTGTCCACTCAGCACCCTGCAAAGGAACTGATATACAGCCATAATAGCACTCTGCCAATAAATTCTCCAAGTACCAGAAACCAGCAGCCCATCATTTAATTGGGAATGATTCTGCTTTCTGTGTAAGCCACTTAAAAAGCTGTAATTATACCCCAGGAGATGAGACGCTTGCTATTCTGACTGCCGCTCCTATTACCTGCCATCACACAGAAGAAAGACTTGCCAGCTGTCCCCCTTTTTGATGGCTCAACTTTAAAACGTTAATAACAATTTTTCAGCCTGCTTTTGTCAGGAGTTTGTAGGGCACCTGCAGTAATAGCCCTTTTGCACCTAATAGCCACCTTGCCCTCTGTTTGTCTCAGCGATGATCTGGATCCCACATTGGGCCCAGTTCTGAGGACTAAATGAATGCCCTGGGAAGGGAAGCGGAGCCGCTTTGACCCTGTAAGTGCAGCTTTCCTGGAAAGCACCACAGGGTGCCTATAGAACTCTCTGCACAGCCCAGGCCAGCTACCTGCTGCAGCGCTCCATTTCCCAGGTCTCAGGACAGGACGTCCCTTCAGTGTCACCAGGCCCACCTTCCTGCTGGGCCCCACAAGAGCTGCGCGATGAGATGTTGTCAGCTGGGAAGTCCTGTACTGGTCGAACCTTCTGGGCAGGGACTCCCTCGCTGAGCCCTGCAGTGCTTCCTGAGTCTGTGCAGTGGCAGGGAGAGCTCTTGGGGTTTCAACTAAAGAGACATTAACAGACAACAAGCTGTTTAATCCAGTGTTACTCTCCTTCAGCCCAAAGCATCACCTGTGAGACCAACTGCAAAACAACCCTTCCCCGCCTAACAGGACCTGCAGCCAGCAGCTCTGGGCTGTGCTGCCTACAGGCAGAGACCATTCGTGCTGTCCTGCTGCCTTCAGAACAATTGCATCCTTCCGTGCCAGGGCAGAAGCACAACACTCATTTCACCACGTAGGAACCTGCGTACTTGTGGAGGACTCAGCTGCAAACTGGACAGAGGTCAGTCATGAGGAAGAGTCTTATGGTTTAATGCTAATTGATGCATATTCTGACCATCACCGTCCTCAAATTAAAAGGTATTTAGAGCTTGCAAAAGGCTTGAACTGGAACTTCATTCAAACCTCCTGAACTCCACAGATTATTTTATTATCTAGACCTAAATCGTGGTCCCAGTCCCTATTCTCCAACCCATATGATGCCAGAGGGCACCTCCGATCAACACCCAGCAGACCAAGTCCAACTTTTCCAAACCTACAGGAAGGAAAGCCAGGGAGAGAAAGCTGCTCCACAGAGGCTACACTCAGCCATGAGGCTCCCTGCCCCAGACAGGCAGTATCCAGGTTTCAGGATTGCTAATCCAGGTCTGTGCACTGTCAGACTGCCCTCCAGTGATCTGGATTAGGCGTGGGCGCATACTTGCATTTCTCCTGCATTAGCCAGAGCACACAATGCAAACCTTGTGCCAGTGTTATGCTTTTATGTCAGCTGTTACCTGATCTGCTATGAAGTTAGGGCAGCGTGGACAAACCGTGCCTGATCTAGTATTAAACCTGCCAGAGCAAAGTTAACCCTTTGAAATCATTGGAGCAAGTCGGATCCAATTGCTGCCTGCATTTGGGGAAGCAAGTGACAGCAGGAATTGCACTTCAGGCCGTAAATCCTAAATCTACAATTTAGGATCTCATCTCACTTCATCCACACAAGTGGTTGAGTGTGTCTGTGATGGGGGCTGTCAGTCTGCCTCCGAAGGACGAGGCCGCCAGCCTGAAGCACTCTCCAGGACTTGGACTGAGCCTCCAGGGCAAATCTCCAGGGCAAATCTAGTACGTCATGTCATGATATTGGCCCAGCATTAGGAGCAAATGGGTGGCTGGAGGGTTTCAAATAGAAAAAAATCATGCCTAACTGCCTAAGAGCAGACAGGTTCATCATGCTAAACCCTAGCTGATATTTAAAAGGCTGCAATAAGGTCTCCCCGGAGCCTTCTCTTCTCCAGGCTAAACAAGACCAGCTCCCTCTGCCTCTCTTACCAGGAGAGGTGCTCCAGGACGGTACCTCTGCTGCAGGTGACATTTTGTGCCTCCACAGTCTTTCTGTGATGACAGTCAAACAATTTAAACTGCACCACAGGCATTAACTGTGTCCTCACCTTTCTCAGAGTGGCTGACACAGCCCTGAGTATGAATCACAGGAGCTGAGCCCGCTGGCTGTGCAGGATTTCTGTGAAGAGTCTCAGCCAGCACTGTAATTCACTGGGATCCCACCCACCTGTACCTGGGGGCAGCAAACTTCTCCTCCAGGCAGGGGGAAAAGGAGAGACAAAGACCAGCAGCTGCCATGGGGAAGCCTGCACAGAACTCCAACACAAGCAAGAGACATTTCAGCCGTGTCTGAGACAACTGCTGTAAAGCTACGAATGCACAAGTATTATTTTAATTCACTTGCAAGCACATACCTCACATTGAAAAATTTTGGCCTGTCCAGACGAAGCTGACAAAGATATGAGCTATTGAAGTTGGGAAAGTTTGGTACAAACTTAACTGGAGCAACAACAACCCTGTCCATCCCAAGAGATCATCCTGGGGCCCTGCTGTGCCAGGAGCACAGCATGCCCACCCCCAACACAGCAGCTTGCTGCTGTTGCCCAAAATTACTGAATCATTTTTCACCTTCTTGGTACAGTGCTTCATTACTCTAATTACAAGGCATTAATTCCTAATTGCTCAACTAATTCCTGTATTTGAAAAGGAAGAAGGATGTAAAGGATGTTTACCACACCCACATGCCATTGACCTCATGCCTTGATGTCTAAAGATGAAAGCAAGAAGGAAGGAAAAGTTTTTTGCTTTCAAAGGCAGAGCTGTGTATTTGTATCAGAGGCCCACAAACAGAGCAGGACCAAAACATCCCATTAAAGCTTCATGACATCTCACAGACACTGCAAAGCTTCACCAGGAAAAACAAACAAACAATGTTTTTAGAAAAGAAAATAAAAGCCTGTTGTTTTTGGTGATCGGAACTTCCACTTAAATCATTTTAGGGCTTAACAAAATTTAGTATTTTGTCTTTGGCTGGATGAAATGAACAAACTAGCCAGAGTACAAGCTCCTGATCGATCTGATGCAGGAGGACATCACAGCTCCGAGTGACCTGTCTGGCTGCAGCCAGCTCATCCTCCTGCTGGGTGGGGTTTGTCCTGGGGCAGCCACGGGCCAAGCAGCGGGGTGGGAATGGGGAAATGGTGAAGACGTTCACCAAGCCTCCAGGTAGCAAGCAGCAAGGACTGAGGGAGGTGCTCGTCTCTTCTGTGCCACCTTCACCACTCCCATCCCTTCCCTTCAAGGGTGCTGATTTTATAGTAACTCAGAGAAACAAAACAAGGCAGAGGAGCAGAGAGAGAAATCTCCACCTGTGTCCCTCGCTGTCACACACGGGTCCTGGGAATGGGCGTTAGGAGTGGTGCAAGCAGGGCAGCTGACCCCAAGACTCTTGAGAGGGTGTCAAGAGTCACAGGCTCAAAGTTTACCCCTGTTCTACAGAGTTGCTCACTCCCGCCCACATACAGACTTGTCCTGCTGCAATGCCCCCCACTATACACCATAAATTAAGACAGGGACAGATTTTAGGAAGACAGATGATCATGGAGGGAACTCAGTGATCTGACAAATGCAAGCAGCAAAACCTCCTATCCAAACCTCCTCTGTTCTGCCTTTATTTTGTTTTTACACTAACCCCATCCTTTTAGCACTTAAGTATCATTTTAGATCCACACTGGTCCAACACACTACCTTCATCTCCTTCTCTGGGAGAAGGCTTCAGTTCAAGCCTCCCTCATCCCCACCAGATCCCTGTATCAGCAGGTTAGGAGGACAGCGCTCCTCCTCTCCAGGCAGAGCGAGCAGGTGAAGCACAGACTGCACAGCAGCACCCCAGCTGCCCTCTGCAAGGCTCACAGCACCAGCCTCCCTGCCCAGCCCTACCTGTGGATGCTCCTCAGCTGCAGCTTTCCCCCAAAGGACAGATGTGGAGCAGTCTGCAGCCAGTCTCCCAGCTCCTCTGGCCCCCAGGGGCTCACAGCGGGTCCCTGCGATCCTTCCTGGCAGCAAGCTGAGTGTGGGCGAGGCAGAGTGCTTACCTGCCGGGCGGGCCGAGAGGGCTGGCTCCTGGAAGCCAAGCCTTGTTTTGAGGAGGAGACTTGGGTGTGTTTTACCCTTCAGGGGAATCAAACAGGTTTCTCCATTCAGGCTGCATGGTCTCCCCTCCCCGCCACTCTCCTCTACATTCTTTGCATTCTCCAGCAAATGCCACCTTCCCCAGCCCCGTGCAGCCATCAGACAGCAGAGAGCAGCCCCTCTTAAAACTCAGCCCATTGAATTTCTTCCCAGACCAAGCATCGCCAAAGCTACCCAGGGACAGGCTCACCCCACAGGAAATGGGGAGCAGGCATGCCACTTCTCCTCATGTATGGGCAAGCCCCTGCATCTGGGAGAGCTGCTGACAGCGGTGGTACCCAGGTAGCATCAGGGGCAGCACTGTAATTAGCACTAACCAGTGATCCGCTAGTTTTGACTAATTAAACGAGGGACGCAGGTGTGATTATCACCATTCACTGCAGAGGAAGTCAGCAGGTACTATCATCTTCTTCAATTTGTTTCCCTTTCTAATTAATTGTTGTAGCTGCCACAAGATGCCTGAGGCCCAGCTCCACAAGCCAGCCTCTGGGACACAGCACCCTTGGACACACATCTTGCCACTGCCTAAAGACTCATGGTTAGAGTCATGAGTTGAAAGCACTTGTGAGAAGTCAGGGCTGAAGGACGGCCCCAGGATGTCCAGAAGGTGGTGACGCCCCAGCACCTGTCAGAACCTCTCCCCATCTCTGTACCCACCAGCACCTGCAAACTGATCAGAAGCAGCAAGGAACCTGCAGTGGATGGGCCCCAGAGATCTCCTGCCTTCTCCTTGCAGCTTTGTGGCAGATCTGCTGCAGGACAGTGGGCAAACCACCAGCCGGCTGCTCTGGGATGTGCGAAGACAGGGCTATAACCCATTCCCAGCTCCCAGCAGCATGACAATGATGGCATCAGGGCTTCTCAGACATTAACGTTGATCTTCCAGTCCCAGATCTTTCTCTCTGATCTACGCTGAGCCTGCACGAGGAGCTTTCTTCTCCAGAGGCTGCTGCTGATCCCAGCTAAGATAGGCACAGAGGGAAGGTGACGTTCACAAAGCTGCGCCCTGAGCCAGCACAGAGGGGCGTCCAATGCAGGAAACAGCCTGCTTAAAAATGCAGCCCAGTCCCTACCTCTGAAAAGCATGCTCGGCTTCAGGGCTCTAGCTGACAGTGCACCTTTATTTTCAGTAACCCCTGAGTCATCCCCTCGTTTGCTGAAGGCTTGTTCAGGTTGTTTCCTGAAATAGTAGTGACTAACAGCCTGGCCAGCCTGCTGGGTACAGGAGGTCCTCTGCCAAGAGAGCAGAAGGGACACCCCAGGGTCTGAGGACTAAGATTCTTTTTCTAGTATGAACATACTGTTCTGGAGTGAATGTTCAAACAAAAATAGCAATTAAACACAAAAAAAAAAAAAAAAAAAAAAAAAACAAAAAAAAGGAGATTTAAAAAATATATACACAAGTTTTACTGGCACAAACAGAGGCTAAAACATTAGTTGTGATGGTGTCTGTCAGCATCGCTCTCTTCCTCAGAAGAAAGAAATGTAGCAAAGAATTGTTTTTCTAATTAAGTGCTAGGAAATAAGTGCAGTGATGAGCAACATTTTGTTGTTAGCTTGCAAATACTGGTCCAAGCATACATACAAAGCTTATAAAGACAGGTCTTAAACTCATGGGTGTGGTGGAAAGGCAGAACAGCAGAGAATGTATTTCTGAGCTAGCAACTCCATCACGACAATTTGGATGCTCAAGTTGTTGGCGGAAGGCTTGCAGCACAGCATGTAGCCAAGTGCAGGAAGGAGAAATGCCAAGCAAGATGTTACTTTCACCCCTCAACATGAGCTACCCCCACTTTAGCCCTGTCAGTGTTTGTGAACGCTCCTAAAGCTTCACTCTCCCATGTTCCACCTAAAGCCCCAGTGAATCAGCACTGACCTCCCACAGCCTTCCTGCTTCAGGAATACACGCTGGCACTTGCTGGCACCTGGGTCTCACACTGGGGTGATCCTGTGGCAACGCTCCTGAGAGAAGGAACAAAGGGAGACATTTCATTTCACTTCATTTAGCCATGGTGTTCTGGTGCAAACAGGACCTGTGTCATTTCAGCTGCAGGCTTACACAACTGTGAGATGTAAGGCTGCTGCAGGGCAACACCTGAGTGAAGGACAGCGTTTGCCTGCTCGCTGCTGCACATCACACTGGCCACACACAGCTCCTGGGGATTAAGGCAAGGAGAGATTTAAGGCTTGTTTGTGAAAGCCAAGGAAAAACTATGATAATGCCACAACTGCCACTCATGGACAAGCTATGGTGGAGTAAAAGGGACTTTATTCTGCGGCATCTACTTCCCCTTCCATTCATTCCCCGTTTCAATGGGGAGAAGCTGTGATTCACTCACGAACTGCAGCCCTGGGGAGGGGCAGCCATACACAGCTTCTCCTTCCCCTGATGCCCATGCTCTCCCCAGTGCTGATATCCATGTCTCCTGCAGGTGTTTTGAATCCTTGTGAACCTTCATTACCTAAGACTTACAAGGAGAAAAAACAGGAACAATGTCAATGGGACTTGCCCAAGCCCCACAGTGAGTGAGGAGAAGCAGTCCAGCCCCAGTCAATCACAGCAGCTGGGGAGCCCAGGGACAGCAGCTCCCCGCCAGGGCAGCAGGGACCCCACTCTGGCAACACCTGCCCTTCAGCTGTTGCGTGCACAAAGGGTCATGGCTTATCGTTGCAATTAAAGCTGCAACCCATCCAGCAGTTCCAGTTCTCTCGTCCCCCATCAGTACTGAAGCAGCACAGCCCTCCAGGGCGGTTCCTTTCATTTGCAGTAATGCAATTGCAAGGAGAATGAAGTTTGTGCCTTTCAGGTCTGCACAGGACAACACTGTGAGCCCAACACATGCAGCAGCCTGGAACCCATTTAGCGCATGGCTGCCAAACACCACTTCCTGCAGAGAGAGCAAAGCAGGGAAACTTCTAGCCACGGCTGTTGCTATAGGAGTGGAGAAGAGGGTGCTCCAGGCACATCCGGAATGTTGACAGAGCTCTCAGGGAACAGGATTCCCAGTTAACAGCCCACAGAAAGAAAAAGTACATTTTAAAAGTCAGAGAAAAGGAAAAATCTCATTAACTACTGTCTTCCAAGACTAACAGACCTGGACTAGGACAATGCCAGAGGGTAAGGGATGCTGGATACCACTGGAAATGTAGTAGACAAGAATATATATGTTAGCATACAGATATACTAACATAAACCACAGCTTTGTCTTTTATTTTGCAGTAAGGAGAGAGGAGTAGGAATACCTTTTTCCTTTAGAAAAGGGTTTTCCTCCTCTCTGCTCAGATCAAAATAACCGCGGCCAGCCACGCACATGGCTTACCTCAGAGTGGACATGCTCAGGGCTGCGGTGTCACCCCAGTTCACACCAACCCTGTACTGCAGACACATCTCAGCAAGTGCATCTATGGTGTGCAGCAGCTTGAACAGTTAGGGACAATCGCTCCCAGATGCATCTTTGTGGGTTTAGCCCAATTAAGCTCTCAGATAAACCTCTTTCCAAAGTATAGGTGGACGTCACTCGCGCCAGCAGGCACAGAAACCCTGATGAGTGTTTTTCTTCTTAATTACAGGAGCATATTCAGTTTTTAATGACACGGCATTCCCACATCACAGCGGTGGCCAGAGGCAGGAGGTTTTTTGCCAGCCACTGCAGAACTGTGTGACACTGCAAGGGCAGCACGCCACAGGGCCACTCAGATGCAGCACTACCAGGTTGCTCCAGACCAGAAGCTGAAAGGCTGCCCAGTAGATCTGTAAGGAAAGTCAGTTTGTTCAACTTGAGGCATTTAACTGAGACAGCAAGATCAGGAACCTCATTTCTCTCTAAGAGGCTTTAGCATAAAGACTTCAGAATGAACGGATTCTGATCTGTGGCTCCTAATACAAATATGCAGTGTTTATGTGCACGTCTGCGTGGAGGTGCAGTGAAGTCAGGCCTTTCCTACCCCTTCACTCACCAATACATACAGCAAAAGCTACAAGCCTGACACTACTGAGAAGCCAACAAAAACATAACTCTTACCACTGCAAGCACTAGCAGCTTTTCCAAGCTGGCAGCTACAGGTTCAACATTGACAAATTCGTGACACTTCAGGACAAATCCACCCAACTCAGTCTTGCAAGCAAAGCCAGGCTCATCTGGGTATGGCAGAGTTCACATGCACACCTCTGGAGCAAACCCTACATGTGCTGACATCTACAGAAGAAAGTCCCTTATCTATGGGCTAAAACTGAAAGAGGGGAGGTTTAGGCTGGATGTTAGGAAGAAATTCTTCCCTGAGAGAGTGGTGAGGCACTGGAACAGGCTGCCCAGAGAAGCTGTGGATGCCCCATCCCTGGCTGTGTTCAAGGCCAGGCTGGATGGGTTCCTGGGCAGTTTGATCTAGTGAGCTAGTGGCTGGCAGCCCTGTCGACGGCAGGGGCGCTGGAACTGGATGATCTCTGAGGTCCCTTCCAACCCAAGCCATTCTATGATTCTATGATCTTCATCAGAACCAGCGCAGAATCCAAGAAGGGTTTTTTTTCCTCTGTACAGGGTTAGAACCAAGAGGGTCTGCTTTGGAAACATCCCAGCCTGCTGTGGATCCAGACTGCCTCCTCAGCCACGAGCCAAAGGTGTGGTCAAGCTGGCAGCCAGATGTGCCGGAGCCAGCCCAGTCCCACACAGCAGGGATTCTGCTGCTGTTTGAACAACCACCACCTCCAGGCGCTCATACACCTCTGCAGCAGGGGAGGAGGGAGCAACAGGTTAGAAGAGCTTTTTCCCCCTCCAGTTAGGAAACATTGTTTTTCTGTAACAGTTATAAGTAAACTTCAGCCTGGAGTATCTGATTTTAGGAGGAAATGGATTCTCCCTGCAACTCCTTCAAAAAAAAAAAAAAAAAAAGCACAAGCACCTCTCCAAGATGTTTCAGTTAGGACTGGTTAATGCTCATGTCACTGTTGCTTATCTGTCTCCCTTACCTTCTTAGTGTACTGCAAAGCAGATCATTTGGGATCAGCAAGACATAAGAATTACATCACACAAGGAAGCTGCAGCCACAGAAACCACCACACTGGAGAGAATGCCTAACAGCAAGAGATTCAGAGAGCACAGACAGCTCAGGTAAAAAGAAAAAAAAAGAAAAAAGAAGAAAAACAAAAAAGAAGTGACTTGACCATAGCATGGGAGACCTTTTCAAGGACAAAATGCGGTGAGCACAAAGGACACTTCCATCCAGGAAATAAAAGCAGGAAAATTGAGGACTGAGCTGCAAACGAGACACTTAGAGCTTTTTGAGTTTGCAGGTGGGTTGTGTTTGTTTTCAGAGAAGCAATGGGCAGTCAGTATTGCCAGTGCGCTGACACACCAACACATGAGCTCTCTATTTCTCAGAGAAGCCCAGAAGCTGTCCCAGAGGGGATACCACAGCCAGCAATGTGGAAGCTCAGGCTGGCAGGTTGGGCTGCCTGCAGCCTGCGTGCAGTGTTCTCCTTCTAGGCAGGGCAGAACAGCCTGCTCTGAGCTCCCTGCTGCCACTTCCAGAGGCAGCCAGTTCAAACCCAGCTGGCGTAACCCTGCAGCACGTTCCTGTGCAGAAGAGCAGCACGCATACCTGTACAAACTGCAGTGTCTGCAAGGCAGGAACCTGCTCAACTTTCGAACTCCAGGCAGCCAGTTTCATGGGACAGGGGCTGCACCGAGCAGCAGAACAGTTCTTCTAATTCCTCTGACAGCAGCAGACTTCTCCCCACAGGCACGCAGCCTCCCTGCCCAGCTCAGCCTGTATTTGAACAGTTTTTGTATTTAGAATTTAAGTCCTTTCTAGTCACGAAAAAGGAGTCACCACCACTCCAGAGCTCTGAACTCCAGTGGAACATTTCCTGCCTTTTGGGTAACAGTTTCCCCTGTGCAACCACCTGCCCCCAACCTTGCACTGAAGGCACAAGGAAGGCACCCAACACCTTTGGACCTTTGCCAGAGTGACAGAAAAGCAAAGCCTCAGCAGAGACCGAGCGGAGCTGGGATGAGTAGAAGGGTGTAATATCACTACACCCATTTGTTGCAAGGGAAACAAACTGGTTTTTCATGGGGTGTCATTGCAAAGCACTGCCAAAACGCCAGACCTCACCTTCCTAATAGCAGGTAGCAGAACAGAATCCTGTATCCTTGACTGGCCAGAATACAATAATCTCACCAGGAAACCACCCATGTGCATGAAAACACACGTACGGAGGAGGTCAGGAGCTCTCAGAACTAAGGCAACATTGTCTTGCCAGTAAACATTGGGCAAAAGAGAAGCTGTGGCTAAGTGCCAGCCCTATGGTACTGCTAAGACAGTAAAACAACATGCGCAATCTAACAGAAACACCTCAAACACGCTCTGTTGCAAGCAGGGAGATGCCTATGTATTTCTCATCACCAGCTCAGCAAGCCTCCCCCAGGCTCTGAGGCAAACAAGCAGCCTTCTTTCTCCCATAACAAGGGCCAAGTTGCACCATCAGGTACATCTGCAGACCTGGCACCTTCCAAAGGGTTTGCACAAGCATTAACGAAACTTGGTAAACAATCTTCTCCGGGAGCAGAGTCAAGCCCATCAACATCACAGGTGGCTTTGTAGGGCTAAAAGCTGTGGAACCTCGTGCTAGTGCTCAGGGACAACCACCACCAGAACATCTGAGTAACAACGGGAGGATTTACAGAGTGCCACTTCCACAGTTCCGCGGAAGGGTGAATCTGAGCACTGTGATGGATGTCAGGACCCTGCACTTCTGAGTCACTGAAGGTGGTGAGCTTCCACACCATATGCCTGCACAATGTAAACATCATCCTCTGCCTGAAACCTCCTACACATCCACCTGAGGCCTGACTTCAATTTGACTCCACGCAATCTGGACAAGCAAAATGGTTTCTGATCTTTTTCATCACTTGTTCCTCTTACTTTTTCCGAGTAATGACAACCAAGACATTATTTTTCCTTTCTGGCATTAAGGTGTGTCTGGACAAGAGCTCTTCTGCACTCTAAGGGCAAGGCTGAAAGGCATTTCTCAGACCGTAACACTCCTCCTGTGCACACATTCCCTTCACAGTCTCTCTGTAAAAAGGGGAAACGATGTCTTTAGTTACTTTAGCTCCACCTAGAAAAGCACTTACCTTCCTCTGCCTGTCTTTCTTTCCCTCTCCTATTTCTCTAGGGAAAGAAACAGAAGATCTCATTTCTCTCCCCCACTGCTTGACAAACTAAAAGCCATGTCAGGTCAGCAAAATTAGGAGCTGCAGCAAGGAAAAGCCAGGAAAGCAAAGGGAAAGAGATTACAAGTCTGACAAGGGTGCTCTAGGAAAGTCTTTGAAGTCTTCAGCAGCTCCTGTTGAGCATTACTACCAAGAGGGGCAGATTTCACCCCAGGTACTGAGAAGGAAATTCTGATAACAGCAATTTTGCTTCGTAGCCACCTGTTCACTTGCATGCTTCCACACAACACACACAAGATGCAGGTCGCAAAGAGGAATCATGCCAAGAATTACAGGCAGGAGAACCTGTGAAGATCTCATTCGCTTGCAGAGAAAATGTAAGATGGGGCTTATATGGGTGCTTACTGGGATAAAAAGCAGAGCTGAAAGAACGAGGCTTGATCAGGGATAGAAAGAGGCTATGGATAATGCACGGCTCCTCCTCTGTCGTGGTCAGGGCTATCGGCATAGCGATGTCAAGTCCCACACAGCAACAATGCCTGTTTACTTCTGTTTTGGAAAACAGAAGCCAGCCAGCCTCCCAGAAGAAATGCTGGGAACTGACCTAATTATATAGGGAACACCGAGTCAAACCAACTGCAGCATGACGCAATGCTGCTTTCTGCACCCAGCGCTGGGAAATCACTTGCCCTCATACACACAGAACCCTGGTTAACTTTTGTCGGATTAACCAGAGACAGAAGGGAAATCATCATCTGCTGCTTTTTATCCAGCAAACCTGAACTTCCAGTGCCTCTTGTTTCTGAAGCTCCGTCTGGATTTACCTTCACAGCGCACAGGGAGGTGACCCTCCACTGGTACTTCGCCCAAGGATTGAGGCAGCGCTCTGGAAACTGTTGGACGCAGCAATGCAAACCTAGCTGGGAAACGCCGTCTAGAGGCCGAAACATGTTTATCAGTTTGTTTTGGAGAAGCAGCTACAGCGCTTGCTGCTTTCCCCTCACTACAGCCCTATCTGTGTGAGCAGTTATCCCTGTATCGTGAGGGCCTGAAGTTCCCTGCTGTGCTGCAACCGAGCCCCAGCAGCAGCACACCCACCTCTTCTGTGCCAGCACTGCATCTGGGCTGGAATGCTCTGCCCTCAGGGCTTTTTGTACTCACCAGCATGGAGTTACCAGCTGCCTCTACTGCACACAGCAGAGGTGCATCTGAACTGCACACTTTCACAAGGCCACTCTTGTAGCAGGGGTTTACAAGCTTGGTGTCAGCTGACTGCATTACAAAACCTGGAAGGAGGCCCAGCCCCAGAGAGAGAGGTGTGAACAAACAAACTTCATTCCTTCCCTGTCCTTGCAGCAGGTGAGGTGCCTCACCTTTTACAAAGCCTGGACTCCCAGCTAGGTGTGGTTTCCCTATTAGATGTCTTTTTATAGGTCACAAGCCACGGAGGTATGGATGGGGCACTCACAGCCACTTACATCACCAAGGCACTGAGGAAAGGAAGGGTCTTCCCACAGCAGTGGATTTGTGGCAGCACACTGATGCATCACATGGTGCGTAACACAGCCCAGGCACTTGAAAGCAGCACGTCTCCCCCTGAAACTGGGTGTAGGGTGACATAAGCAGGTTCCAGGGGACTCCTCCTTCCCCCCTGCCTCCCTTTTTTTTTTTTTTGCAGGGTGAGAAGCACCACTTCAGAATTGCACTCTAGAATTCAAGCTTTAATTATTTAACCCTACAGGCTAGCAAAAAAAAAAAATGTGACCAAAACAGCTAGGTATTTACTTCAAGATCAAGCAAGGTAAACGTTGGTAAAACTAGCTAGCTGTTAAAGAAACAAAATGTTTCCGCCTCCCCCCCCAAAAAAAAAAAAAATCCAACATAAAACTCTCCACAAGATAACCAGAAGTTTAAGAAACCCGTTCATTTCTACGGGTTTCTAAGAGCCAGGTCAAGGCTCACTGAGCTCAGCACAATTCTGAGCGCACAGTGAGGCGCTTCCCACGCTTCTGGAATCTGGGAAAAACAAAACCAAACCGAAGCACTTAGCAAGATTATGGGGTAAGTAAACTGAAGGTAATTGGCAAACTAAGCAGTTTGGTGAACCTAGTATTATACCCATTTTCTTACAGAAGAGTTTTCCATGTGCTGCATGGTCGATGCGACACAGTGACCATTATCAGCAATAACATGTCAGAAAGATGAGAGCCTTGTGCAACCGATCTTCCAGCCAATGCAAATCCTACTGGAAGGACACAAGCCGTGCTAAGATGTGCTGACTGGCAACAGCCACAGCGAAGATTTCTCCCTCCACACAGGGGATGATTAAAACTCTGTTTGTGTTGGGATGCTCAGAACAGGATCTGCCCTTTCATAGATGGGACACAAAGTTAGGAAGTCATCTCTTCTTTTATTTGCATTCTTTCTGAATACAGCTAGGCTCCTGCAGAAATTAAGGCATATGCTTCCTTACAAGAAGCCCAGCATGCCTTTTCTCAGGTTTCCTCCTGATTCCTCAGTAAGACACCAAATCAACCCACCAATCAGTGAGATACAACAGCAGTCCCGGAAAAATAATCAGATTAAATGGTGTGCAAAGCGGTGGCAGAACTCCTTTTGGTGCAAGCCTCTTCTTCATCAGTCATGTACAGAGAAAGCCAAACCACAGAGGAGTCAGTCGTGAGAAGTATTTCATCAACCGATCTGCAGCTATGGGAAGAGGTGGCTGCTATCACCAGAGCACCAAAAGGGAGGACAAGGCTGGAGAGAGAAGAGGACGGAATGCTGCTGTGTGTGGCTGGGACGGAGGAGGGCACAGTGGGGTGTTTAATCACAATCCATAGGGCTCAGCAGCTGTTTCAGAACAACAAATCACATCAAAGAAGTTTTCTTTTCCAACCCAGAGAAATCTGTTTTGATCATGGTGGTGAGGAGGAGGGACTTTGGAAAAAACTCTGTTCTGGAGAATTAGTGAAATTGGTTTCAGCGATCACGTTAACATGTCAAAATGATTGGGAAAACAAAGAAGAAATAAAATCCATCCAGGACTTCTCAGGCCTTAGCCCGGCGTAGGTGGGGGTAGCTCTGGACAGTCCTGTCTATGGCTTCATCCAAGCTCACCACTGGCTTGTAGCCCATGGCTCTTTTGGCCCGCTCACAGCTGTAGTAGTGAAATGTCCCAGCTAACGCTACCCGCATGGGGGTGAAAGTGGGCTTGATGGTGACCAGCGGGCTGAGCAGCCACAGCACCAGAGACAAGAACAGGGCCAGGTAGTACGCCAGCCAGTAGGGAATGTAGTACTTGGGTGCCTCGTAGTTCAGGCCAGTCAAGATACGGGACATGAAAGCCCAGAAAGGAATGGGCTCATCATTTGTGATATGGAACGCCTGAAAGAGAAGACAAAAAGCCAGGTAAAACACATGGTTTGCACCAGTTCGCCTCTGAGATGGCCCAGCTCATGTTCATGCCCAGGAGACTGACATCTCTCACTTGCCTGCAAACACAAGAAGATACTTTCCACCACCTGGATCTGAGAAGCAGTGAACCCCTTCCTCACTACGAAAGCCAGCTCTTTCTGACACCGCACAGATGAGTTACCCAAACGGCCAGACTGAGCGACAGCGCAACGCGAGCACAAAGCATGCCCAGAGCACCGCGGTGCCGTGAAGATCTGTAGACATCTCTGCTGCTCTGTGCTCTATAAGAGCTAAGAACTGCAGTTCTTATGCGTGCACTTTGGCTACCCACAGTTCTGCCTGGACTTCTTTCCACAAGGCGTTCCGCAGAACGAAGTCGAAGCATTTTCATGCATCGTGCCCCACGCCGTTGCGCCATTCATTACATCCACAGACAGACAAGCAGATCCCCTGTGCAAGCTGGTTCCTCTCACCTGAGACCCATGTTCAGTATGGATAAAATCAGCATGAACTACAGAGCAGACATGTAACCAAGCAAGGCACGCAGACGAAGCTCAGCTGGGGGACACCCGCTCCCCTGCCAGTTCCCTCCTTACCTTCCCACACAAGGCAGAGTCCTTCTGAAGGTGTTCTGCAGCTAGGATATGTCCATGGACCACGTTTTCCACATAGGTGAAATCTACCAAGTTCTTTCCGTCCCTGCACAGGTGAAAGGAAGAGAGGTTGGCCCAAAGGTGATCCAGGCTGAAAAGTGCGTGTAGCAGAAGGAAGGACTTGCACACAAAGCTGATTCCTCTTCTCCCACCTCTGCTGTGTCACAGCTTCAGGCTCTGTCACAGATACGAAGCCACTGCTTCATATGTTGACACAGAGGAAAAGCTGTTATTGTCTCAGCTCTTTTTAAGACCCCAGAAGTTCATCTTCCTGTAATAGTACCTTGTTTAAGCCTGCTGCAGATTCTACAGATCCCAGGATCAGCAGTGATCCAGAGTAGCAGAACTGATAGGAACACTTTGGTAACTGGCACACAGAAAGTCACTTAAGGACAAGCTTTCAATTATGAATTTTTGGCTTATGAAATTTTAACTTAGCCAGCCAACTTCAGTCTCAGCTGAAACAGATTTAACCCACTGCATTACATCAGCTCCTACACAGCTACAGAAAACAGATCTGCATGCAACCTCCAGGAGTCCAGCTAAATCAAACAAATGGTTTGCTACAAAAGCCATCACCACACTCATTTGGCCATAAAAACAACACTGCTGCAGTCCAGCAAGCTGAGAATTGATAATTTTTGTTTTCAGCTTCCATGGATAAATGGCTATGTGCTTTCTTGGAAGGGATGCGCAGGCCTTTATAGCAGTAAGAAAACTCAGACGAGGAAGGCATGTTTGAGCTCGAGGAAAGGGAGCCTTGCACAAAGCAGAAAGCTGGGTTTATTTAGGTTTGCTGTTCACAGAGCAATTTGGGAGATCAGTCTAGAACAGAACTATAATGAAGAACAAAAAACCCAGCCCTATTCCCCTTCTTTCTCCTACCCTGACGTACTTGTTCACATGGGTATGTACAGAAAACATCTTCCTGCATGCAATAAAAGTCTTTCATAACTTAAAGAGCATCTTTCTTTTCAAGATCATCATAAAAATTAAATAAAATTCCTTAGGAGCAGCTTGAACTGTTTCTTGCTCTAGCATTTCAGGGGTCCCCGGAAGCTGTGCAAGGCTTAATAACAAGGCAAACGTCTAACATCCATGACATTAAGACCAAAGAACACCATCACACACTTTAATTGCAGGATCCCCAAATACCATCAGTGTCTATTGGTTAAGAGAGAGCAATCTGAGCTCTCAGATTAAAAGAAGTCTGTAGACTGTGCAAAGAGCTCAGGCTATGTCTGCTTTGCTCACTGATGCACTTTTTGCATGAAGAACTCTCACTCCTCTGAGTGCATGAGTCCCCAGCACATAAAAAAAAAAAGAATCCTGTATGGCAAGTGAGAAGTTACAGATTTTTTTTTCCCCTAGAATTATGCTACAGAACCCAAGAAGAGACCGGTGGTGCAGAAGGTTAACTCCTGCCTTCTCCTCTGACTTACCATTACCATGAATTAGCCCATCCTTACCCAGACCACTCCATGTCATATCACCACTCCTGACTTCATATTAGCCCTTCCAAAAGGGCTTTTATAGCTTCCAAAAGAAGCTATAAAATGACTAGGCCTTGCTCACCCAATGATGAACTTCATTTTGCCACTCTTGGCTGCTTGGATGAGGATGGGAACCAGCTGAGGGTCCCTGGGACCAAATATCCCATGCGGGCGAATAGCAGTAGTGAAGAAATTGTTGCCTGGGTCATTTGCACTCAGCACTTCCTGTAAGAGGAAACAAAAAGATGTTGGGAAGAAAAATATGGCTTAGTAATATGCCCCAGCTGCAACATTAGAGCAGGCAGGCATTGCCCCATCTCCTTGGGAAGGATTACCATCCATCCACAACATTATGAATGGTCCTCCCTCTTTTTTCATCTGCTTCTTCTCTTCAATAGAAGAGACAGACCTCATTTCATTACTGAACACTTAACTGACAGGCAAAGGGAGGGAACCCTTTGTCATTTAACCCCGTAGAAACCAGAGGAGCTTTTTGGACATGCTGGAGAAGAGAACAAGGACACGGAACAATTCAGTCTTTCAGTGAATGGAGGGCTTCCATCACGGGCCTTCTTGTCTGCATTCAGCAGGGGTGTGATCCATTTCCCCTGGCAGCACCAAGTGCTGAGCAGATTTAGCAAGGCATCTTTACAGATTAGTTCCACTGACAGTTTCCAAACAACAGACTCTACTAATTTTAACAGCTGCTGCTCTTTCTAGTAAAAGAAATCAAGAACACATACAAAGAAATACTGAATACATTCACTGTTTCACCCCAAATAAAGATATAACTACAAGAATATTGGGCTTGCCCCAGCACTCAGAAGCTTGTTAGTTCACTTCACTGCAAAGTGGTCATGCTTGTGAATGAGCAGTTGTTCTTACTCTGCTTTCAAATAAGCTCTTTTCAAGGAATAAAAGAAAAATTCTTCAAGGCTAACACTCTGTGTAAGAGCACGCACTGTCAGCTGCAATCTGGAAGTAAGCCCAAGTTCTTCTTGCACAAAAAGCATAAGTTCCTTCCACAACTGAAATGCAAACTGTTGAAAAAAGAAATGTTTGTTTGCTTTAAAACAAATTGTGCAGCATTACGAAGTTGAAAGAGAACAGATACTGGTGATCCGTTGACTTCAACAGCAGGAGACGTCAAGATGTCAGTGTTTAAAGATCTCACAGAAGGGAGTTTTCTATTTCAGTCATACTCCAAAAACTCAGGCCGACATCACTACATGTGCGTCGCTTGGCACAGATTTTCCTCACAGCTAGAGGCTTCCTTTTAAGGAAAGAAATATTCTGGAGAACAAGAGAGATCTGCTCAGTCTTGAAGAGTCTGTTGTGTCCCCCAGGGCATGCCCTACTTTCAGAAGGGCACTTCTAAGCCTGGAAAATAACATGTTCACCATATGGTGACAAATACCTTCTCCTGTAGGATCTTTGTCTCCGTGTAATAGTCGATAGGTTTCTTTGCATAAGGAAGGTCTTCTGTCCCATTTTTTATGTCTGTGCCCTCAAAAACAACACTGGCACTGCTAGTTAACACCAGTTTCTGCAAGCGATGTGAAAGAAAACAGCTGTTTAAAGACCATTATTTACAAAAGCTGAATGAGGACAATAATAAGATATATCAAATGGTTTCTACGGAGAATAAACTGTGTCTAGAGAACAGGGCTTAACAGAAGGCGATCTAAAACTGCAGGTGAGAAAACTCTCACTCCCTTAATTAACTCCATAACAACATTTACTGCTTCCTGAAGGAGAGGAAAACATCTCAGCGTTCCAGGGTAACCAGCCAAAGGGAAAATATCTCTAAGAAATTGAGCACTCACTTGGCTTGGCTCAGCACTTCACAAGAAAAGAGTTCAGCATTTAACACGCAGTGAGCAGTTTTGAGATGCATTTGCTCGTCTTTATGACAACAATATCATGCCAGATCACAGCAAAAAGTGATGCACCGGGTCATCAGACACAGGGGGGGTTAAGCAAGATCTGCATTTTCATAGGAAGATGGCTGGATCCAACAGGCGCCAACAGGACTCACTCCTTGCTCTGACAGAATCCAGACTGAGCCTGAAGGTGAACACCCCATGGCCCACTTCCTGAACAGCTCACGACATGAAGAGGGGGGAACAAAAATTAAAATAAGAAGCAGCAGTGTGGGCTGGGAGTCCTATATATCGTGCAATTCTAAACGTTATCAGTTCTGTATTTGTACATGGACAACACGCAAGGGGTTTTGGATGCCATATCTCTGTCCAGAATAGGTAAGGGGTCTTCACAGGCAGTGTGCTTGACAATTTGGTAAGAGTTTTTATTCAAGCTCCTGTGGTATCATAACACACTGAGAGAAAATTATCGGCCTGAAGAGCAGCCTGGTTTCTTCTGTCTTTCATTTGTGGGCAAGTGACTTTCTCAACAAAATTACACTAAGATTGTACCACAAGTGTGTTCCTTCTCATTAGGTATCAAAGAATTCACATAGGTAATAGATGCCAGGAATGCTTCCACTGCAGGGAAAGCTATCCGTAGAGCTGTCCCCTGTATTAAAGCAGGAAAGAAACCACTTGCCAGTTCTCCCTTGGGGGATTCCCAAACATCTGACAGGACAAACACTAACGGATACCTTCCTGCAGAAGGAAAACTGCAAAGTATAGGTTTTCTGGGGCAAATATGGATTGAGCTTAAACTAGATGCTAAGAGACAGACTCTTGCTGTCCTACAATTAATTTTCACAGAAAAAGTAGGAATTCAGCATCTCAGAGAACTTTCCCCTTCTACCAAACCAGACTGGAACTGCTCTGTGGTTCAGAAGCCACAAACCCACATTACTGCCTTACATACTCCACAAGCTTTCGTACCCTTACCTGCACTCCAGCTTCTTTGCAGGCTTCAATGACTGCTTTGGTTCCCAGGAAATTCACCTTATAAAACAGCTCCCTGTTGTCGCTCGAAGGTGCTGGCGATGCACAATGAAATGCCACTGAAACCCCTTGTAAAGCTGGGAGCAAGGCCTGGAAGATACATGGAAGGCAGCCATGAAACAACAGCAGAGGTGACTACTCAGGAAATACAGCACAGTTCTTTTTCCTCATACAAACAAAACTGCTAAAATTTCAAGTCATGTTCCTTCCAGAAAGGTGAGCAGCTGGGACAGGAGTAGCCTCCATGGTCTTCAGAGCGTCCTCTCCTTCCCAGGAAAACAAGCACTATGCCATCTTTTCTTTCCAGAGAAGTACCTGGGAACTTTCTGACACCTGGAGGCTATCCAGACCTAACTACCTGCAGCAGTCTCAAGCGCAGGCATGGGACCCAAAATTACTGGAGTTAGAGCAGCATGCGGCAGGTTCAACAGCCAGCAGTACCCCATGGCACTGTGTCTGTCACAAAGCTCTGAGACCTGGTACTTTGTACTGGGGGGAGAGGTCTCCTCACACTGCACACAATGCTTGTGGCAGGGCTCACACACATGATCTAAGGGAGAGGTCTCGGTGTGCCCTCACAGTGAGGAACAATGTGCCCTGCTGCTCCCCTGTGCTGGTGTTAGCGAGGAGAGCGCCTCCGCGCAGTCACCAAGTGGCAGTAATCCGGCTGCATGTCCGAGCTAACAGTGATGCAAACCACAATCATAAGTTCTGCTCCCTCCCACTGCAAGCAGACACAGAGTCTGTTTCTTTTAGTGTTCCAGATGAGGCTGCCCCAGGAAGCTGTTTAGGCTACAGCCCTCACCAGGGAAGGCTGGGGGCATACTTACGTCTCCTTGACAGCCTGCACGATGCCTCCAGGCCTCTTAATGCCTCAGACAAGGCCTGCTTAGCTGCATGCATGGACATTGGTGTAAGCAGACACCCTCCCCACCTCCACACTTCTCGCTTGTCTGTACCTCTTTGTCACAAAGGTCTCCCAGGAAAAACTGCACTCTGTCGTTCTCGAATCTCTTCTGGATGTCAAACACATTCACTGAGTACCCCTTGTCCAGAAGCTTCTCCACCAGGTGCTGCCCCAAGAAGCCAGAGCCGCCGATCACCGTACATCTCTTACCAGCCTGCAGAGGTGAGAACAGGAGCAGTACAGCCAGCAGGCAGACACCAGCATCACCCCGAGGCAAAGCACACAGCAGCCACGCAACACAGACAACACAGAACACTGAAATTGTCACAGCTAGCGAGGACCGAGCCATTTCCAGAGCGTGTGGAACTCTGCCTCCTCCAAGCCAAGAAAGCAATCAGTTAAAGGCAAAGCTTATCTCTTTTAATTAGTCATTAGTTCCTCATTTATTTAAAATAAAATGCTTTTTAATTTGATGGCTAGAGTCACTAATTAACACACCCTGGTCTGGTCACTGCTCTAACTGGAACGAGCTTGGAGACCTCACCACCAGCCCAGGACATACCGGCAGAAACTGAGGAAGCTTTCATACAAAGACTGCTCTGTCCTGGATGGAAACAGATGTGCTCCTCATCGTTGCTACATGAAAACCCACCTCTGAAGCTCTTCTGACGGAAATTTTAACCCAGTGAAACCACACCAAGCCAACAATTGTTGGAAGTTTCTAAGTGCCACACCTTTAAACAAAGGTTCAGCTGCAGAAGTATCAATTGTCCCCAACAGAAATGAGAGAGGTTCCATGCAACTGGTCTGGTGCTGGACTCTGATTTTGATGCTTGCAGAACAGATGATAAAGAGTGAACGATTCCATCATGTTCTGCTGCACACACCACTGAACCAGGTTTAAACAGCGGCACAGTGACACCCTCTGTCTGACTGAGCAGCAGCAGCGTTTTCTCCCACTGCACATGACACATTCCAGGCCTTTCCAACCGAACGGGACTTATTTAAATAATCTTCATATTTATAACCTGCAATACGCACAGCTCTTGGGAAAGCAGCAAGTGAACCAATTCAGCGCCCAGAACCAGTGTACCTGCAGCTGCCAGTGCTGCTCCTGGACTCTTTGGCCCGTCTAGGAAAGGCTGGCAGAAAGTCTGGCTACACACAGTCACACTGATTTTAGGAAATGAACTCTCTACCAATCCAGTGAGGTGCTGTGAAGATAAAACAGCCTGTTCATGCTCTCTAACATGCTGCTACACTGATTTCTGTTTGGTGTTCTCTTTTTTTGTTTCCTAAATATCTGAGATCCACTGTTCTTACTTGAGTCTTAAAAGACAGAATTAGAAAATAGCCCAGAAGGTAGAAACTTCTCTATAGCAAAGAACCAAAGGTAATATAACAGAACAGCTTAGCAAACAGCCCTCCAAGCTGAGCAAAGTGCCATTCTTC
Organism: Alectura lathami; assembly: GCA_013399715.1. Taxonomy (NCBI): domain Eukaryota; kingdom Metazoa; phylum Chordata; class Aves; order Galliformes; family Megapodiidae; genus Alectura; species Alectura lathami. The sequence goes on from VXAV01004777.1 coordinate 87,590, forward strand.
CTGTATTAAACCTCCTACACTCAGTGTAATAATGCCTGAAAGAGTCTGCAATGGTCTGGTAGATCCCTGAGACCTCAGCTGGGCCCTTATCTGCATGGCAACATGGAACAGTGTTTTAATGCACAGGGAAATGATCCTGGTGTAAGCAGATCTCCAGACCAATTGATCTGGCAGCAATAACAAAGCCCCCAGTGTTCTCAGGGGACTGGAGCATCGCTGGTTCTCTCTGGAACTGCAATGGCAGCGAACACACCCCTTGGTAAATCACTTTTCCACCAGCTTTGGAGCAGGCATTAATGCAGGCACAGGCTCATTTCATCTGAGCATGGCCACAGAAGACATGTCCATGAAAATGTTCCCATCAGACAAATCTTCACAGAGCATGGTGGGAGCCCTCGACTCACCGGTCTGACGCGTGTGGCCATCACTCAGAAGATTTGGTATCAACCTTGTGCCCTTAAAAAAAAAAAAGGAGAACCTTGTTTTAATCACAATATAAAACTCATCTTTCTTCAGCATGCCATTAACACAAACAACTTTTTTTTTTTTAAAAAACAGATTTAAAAATTAGGGTGAAGTCATTATAATAAAGCAGAAACATGAAAAAAAAAAGTGAACTAGTTCTCCTGGCCCTGCTGAAGATAAGCAGTACAGGACTAATGTTGACACCAAACAGCTTTCTCAAAGGCATAGCTCTAATAACATAAGATGTACCTGATATCAAAAGCATCACTTTGGTTAGCGCTAGCTTCATGCATTTGCTTTAAATCCAAATATTTACACTCCAAAAACACAAACACAACTCTGGTGTTTGGCAGACCTCTCTTCAAAGAGTTGCTCCATGGCGTTGGGAATAACAAAACAGAACTGAAGCACTGTGCTGGCCTGTTCCAAGGCAGCAGACACAGCAGGGAAGAATTGCCAGCACTCTCTGGTGCTGTCAGCAAAGGGAGAGGAGACACTGCTGAGATGCTGCAAGTTTTCACACCACAGCTGCATTAAAACACATTCTTACCCCCAGCGACAGCAAAGAAAGCTCTCAGCTCAGCTGAGTTCCTCCCAGGAGGGGTGTGATAGGAAAACAGAAGAAGGTAACACACTTGCTTAGGTCTGCTTCCATCATGAGGGAGAGCTGCGTGCAGAGATTTCTGGGGGTTTTACAGCCACTTCGCAGCTATCCAGCTATCACAGTGCCACACCTGTGAGCACGCAGCATGCAGGAAAACAGCTCTGCTGAACTGCCTCGCTCACTGTACACAGCTTTCTGCTCTTTTTTTTTTGCTTTCTGAAGAGCCCTTAGAGGTGACGAGGAAAATGCCAGAGGAAGCAGGATTGGTGCCCGCCCAGCCAGGAACACCAAGCGGGCTGGGAAAAACGGACACGAGGAGACCCGACCTCCAGCCGCCTCCCTCCACGCAGGCCCCGCCGCTGCCCCGACCGCCATTCAGGAGCTGCCGCCCGTTTCCCTCCGGCTCCTTCACCCCCGACCCCGAGACCTCTCTCACTCTCGCCTCCCCGCGACCCCAGGTTCCCTCACAGCCCAGCCTCTCGCCCCTCAGCCGCCCCTCCGCGGCCTTTTCCGCCCCCCCGCC
>VXAV01004777.1:98227-183233 GCA_013399715.1 Alectura lathami
TTTTTTGTACCTTTCCTGAACTCCTGCATTGTGTAAAAGACAAGGGTTTGAGGGCTTGGGAGCAGTTACTTTCTGTAAGGCAGTGAGTATCATAAGCTTTGGATTTCCCTTCAAAATTAGCAGTACAGGAGAAAACTGTGCAGCTCTGAGGCCCAAAGATGTAAGGAGGTCAGGTCAGCTGTGGATTTGTGCTTCCTTCCTAATGAAATGCAAATTCCGACTGAATGTTCTTCTGTGGCTGGAATATTCGGCACAGTTCTCTCTGGGGGACTGTCAAAGGACCAGCTGTGGAATTTTCATGCCAAACAGATATTTTCTTCTTCCTGGCAGTTACTGTCCCCAAACTGTCTGATCCTTTATGTCTCGGAGGCTTTTAGATTTGTTCTAAATGTTATGGAAGGTGGGCAGCTGCTTGAAAATTATTGGTAGGAGAAGCAGGGGGAAAAAGTAATGCAGGAAAGAGTATTGGATAAGCTCAATTTTGGTAAGAAACCTGGGTAAAATTGTATTATACAACTGTTCTGTTCTTGCCAGAAGTGCTTGAGCCCCTCTTTGCAGCTCCGCTGCAAAATGTGGGTAAGTTCCTTCCCACTCTGACCGCCAGTGTAGCCTTGAAGGAGCTTGCCACATTGGTGAGAGTGCAAAAATGCGCAGGTGTTTTGGAAAGGCTGTAAAAACCCTGAAGAGTTTGCTTAGGGTTTCAGAAAATAATTGCTGGCTTAGAAAAAATGTCTTGACACTGTGAGAATTTGACAGCTTGGTCTGTAGTGTAATGCACTACTTCATGTGGAATAAGAGCCGTACAAGAACATACCAGCTGCCATCTGAAAGGCTTTTGAATGTAATGCAGACAAACCTGTCAAAATCCAGGAGCTGGAAGTAAGCTGCTCAACTCTAAGAGAGCAAAAAGGCATGGCTTATCTTAAACAGCAGTGATTAGCGGTGGGAACGAGCAGTCAGGTGGTGTGGCACTGTCTTGAAGTCAGGACTGAATCCTCTCAGCAGGTTTGCCTCAGTAAAACATGAGCGACTGCGCTCTTTACAGCTCCTGCAGTGCAGTCAGGTTACGCAGGCGAATGGTTCCTTCTGGCCTCAAAAACCAGCGCCTGGCCTGTTATCTGAGCAGCTAGTGTGACCCTCGGTTATTGTGAGTGCCTTCCGTTTGCCAAGCTTCGCTGTCACCCAACCAGTTCGCAGCCTGCTGTTCCAGTTTCAGCTAGGCGGGTATCTTGCCTGTCCCTGTTGCAATGCAGAATTGCCGACTGCACATTGTTTCTAGGAATGTTTCTAGAGATTGGAAGAGATCGGAGATAGCAGCACTTTCTTTGGGGTGCCCAGATCTCGCCCTGGCTCTTTCTGCTCAGGCTGCTTCCAAAACGCTCCACGCTGTCATAGCAGGTCTTGTGTTAATACAAGAGAAGAATTTAACCTCTTCCTGCTAAACCTTCCTGCTGGTGTTGGTTTGCTTCTGCTTTCACCAACCAATGTCATATTCACACCCAAGTCTGAGTGTGACTCCGAAAAAACAAGCGGGGTTTGTTACTAGTGACTTCTTTCTGTGCTGTTTTCCCTCTTTACTGTCCAACCACTAGCACTAAGAGCGCGTCCTAATACAGAGTAAAAGGCACAAATAAAAGCAGAATTCAGCCCGTGTAAAACACATCCATTTTATTCAGTTCCAAAACCGTGCTCCTTCCTTTTGCCACTAACTGATCTATTCTGTGAGAAGGTGATGATGCAGGGGGAGATGGGTTTGTGACAGACCTCAGAAACAGAACAGTGCATGTTCACATGTGATATGCACGTCAGCTCAGCCAAGTCATGACTGAAAAGACCCAGGCAACTGCTCAGCTGCTCAGAACCGGAGACAGCGGTGGCGTTTGGGCCCTGCGGGAATCTGGCATCTGCACGTCAGCTCAGCGCACGCTGACACTCCAATTACTGCTGACGTGCGATCAGTGCACTATATGGTATGTCCTTGATCAAATGTGTTGGTCCAGTTCTCCCACCCCAGCAGCCACCAGTGCGGCGTGGGGCAGAGCTCTGAGCAGCCGTTTGCCTGTTGGCATGTGGGCATAAAGGTGGGAGTGCAAGGCTTAGAGCCTGCACGCCAGAGGAGCTGGATTTCTGGCTTTGTGGCATTCAGGCAAGCCTGACCACTTCTTTGACCATTTCTCCGATGCCATCGTAGATCTCGTGAATGGGGGCGTTGCACATGAAGGCACTGGTGGTCACCAGCTTGTTCTTCGCATCCACGTGAACCTCAGAGACGTGCTTGTTGACGTGCTTGCAGCCAAGTTCCTTCACACTCTCAGCAGTCTTTGCGTAAGGCCATCTGGAAGCAGGAGAGAGAAAGGGCCCCATGTGGAGCATCTGAGAGAGGCCTACAGCAAAAAGTCTGCCTGCGCCTCACAGCAACAGCTTCTAGGCTGTTACAGGGAAATGGATGCTCCCTGCAAAAAGCCTGCTCAGTAGGTTCTAAATCTTTTCCCGTCAAAATAATTTCTCTAGGACTGTCGAATCAGGAAGACCTCCAGATGACAATGCGTTAAAAATCTGGTGTAAAGGCAACATAAAACCTTGATGCTCTGCTACAACTGTCCTGCTGCTTAATTCTGGGCAGTTTAGTCTTTTCCTTTGGGGTTTGGTTTCTTCACCAGCTTCCTAGCCCAACAGCAAGAACCATCATAGTTTCTTCACTGCCACTGGGAGAATTTGGTCCCAGCTTTCATGGATGGATGAAGTCAGCCTAAATCCCTGCCTCTCATAACACCACCAGGTGTTGTGCAGCCATCGTGTTCCTCCCTCGGATCTGCTGAATTTTAGTCAGTGCCCTGGGACTGAGGGGTGCACGAGGCAGGGCACTGCATCCATTGGGGAGGGATTGCTGGTTCTGTGACTTTCACGGGGTGATTCACCACCAGCACCCTAAGGTTACTTACTTCTCACACTCTGTGTCGTGGCCCACAGTCAGCTCACAGCCTGGGAAGATTTTGGCCGCCAGCACTGGGGATATGCAACACAGGCCGATGGGCTTTTTGGCAGCATGGAAGGCCTTCAGGACATCCTCCACCTCCTTGCAGACCGTGCAGTTCTTTCCTTGGGTGGCCCAAGTACTCAGGTTTTTAGCCACTCCAAAGCCACCTGAGAAAAGGGAAACAGGTTAGACAGAAACATCAGTACTCCATGGCAGGGCTTCTGCCAGATATGGTTCGTTAGAATGCCAAAATGGATTTGGTGGATGGAAGCATTTGGCCAACATTGACAGAAGACAGCAGAACCTTTGTGAGCCTCTGAATATTCTCAGTTCCTGACTGCCACAAGGTGAGACTCCAAAGTACCGCCTCTGCTTCCAAACAGAACTGAACTGGAGAGGTATCAGTGCTCTGTCAGTTTCCCTGTTTCACCCGTGAGCTGTTGTTACGGTGGATCATGCTGGCAGGCTTTCACCTGTCTTTCAGTCCTTGCTCTGGGCCTAACCCCTCCCCACTGAAATACTGCCACCAAAGACTGATTTCAGAAGAGATCAGGCTTCTCGCTCGTGTGTGACCCTCTCTATGTCCCAGCTTCTGCTTCTCTCGATAAGAGGGTAGGCATGTTGGTGAGGGAGGGGATAGTCTTACATCCACTAAAAAGAAGTCAGCTGGTGGTTTGCTGCCCTCTCTTCTTGGGACAGGTTTCTGCATTGCCACCTGCCCTTGTGATAGAAGTCAAGGCAAGCACGTCAGCGCTAGCACAGATGGAAGATGTCCATCATTCCAGTCCCATCTCCCAACTTGTCTTCTTCTCCAGTCGCTCTGCCCATGACTCCCATGTCATCCAAGGCTTACGTATGCCTAAGCTGGGTGTGCAGACCCCACATACCTGGTATGATGAGGGCATCCAGCCTCTTGACATCCAGCTTAGCTAGATCCTTGATGTTGCCTCTGGCTATTCTGGCACTTTCAACCAGCACATTGCGCTTCTCCTGGGTTGGCTGTCCTTTCACATGGTCCACCACGTGCATCTGGTCAACATCAGGAGCATAAACCTCTGCCTGGGAAGGGAAAGGTCTGTTATCCTTCAGGCACACATCCTAAATGTGTTAGGAGACCATAGGCAGCCAGTTAAAATACTTGAGGCGCTTTGTTAGGAAAGACCTTTGTTGGTGAATGCAGAGAGCCTCAGGCACGCCTGTACCCCACATTGGCATCAGGAAGGATATTGTTATAGGGAGGCAAAAGAAAGGAACATTTCTGCACAGGAACATTTACCCTCACCTTTAAGGAAGGAGGGTGTAAGGTGAAAGCAAAGAAGCTTCTTTCGGGGGCTGAAGTGGTGGAGAGGGAGCAGCCACTCCTCTCCTTCCTAGGAAAACAAGTTGTTCCAAGAGCCACGCGTGAAGCTCATTTCCTGGAGTTTTCCATTCATGCCCCGAGCAACCACCTCTGCTGTGGCAGCCCCAGTGCCCCCGAAGGCAGCCACGTAGTCCCAGAGCTCTGCAAGCTGCTGACAAACCACCTCCCTCAGACAGCACTTTCATCTCCCTGCCCGCTGATATCTCACGACCAGTGTAGTTCCTTTCCGTGAAAGTGTCTCGCCTTCCTGCAGAACTGTTTCAAGCTCACATGCAGAAACCAGAATGAAAGGTGGCAAACGGCTGGGTGGTAGATTTTGTGGCTGTATAAACTTTGTTTCGTCAGGCAGGCGGAACCGAAAATGGAGTGTGGGAAATAACGCCTGAGGTTTCTCCACTAGAGGTCCCTGCCAATCAAGGGATAAGTGCAGGGCAGGGCTGTAGCTTCCCAGCCCTGGGGAAGGGCTTCAGGAGAGAAGGAAGGAAAAGAGCCGAGGCTACAGGCAGCGGAGAAAAGGTCTGGACAAGCCTCAGCTGTAACCCACACAGCGCATACACGGTTTGAAGGCTTTGGAATTGGGTGGGCAGGCTCTGCAGCACATGCAGATCACCACTGTGCCGTCACATTTAGTGGAGCAGTTCTGATTTCCAGGGAACCAGCTCTGACCCGGGTCTGTGGGTGGTTCAGAGCTGCCAGTAACATTACGCAGGGCTTCTCTCCCTCTTCTTCCACTTTCAAAGAGCCGCTGTTGTGACTAATGGCATATTAGAGCAGTTCCTTGAGGTTCACCTTTTTCTACCCCTTTCCATTTCAACTCACAAGAACCCATCTGTTTTCTGTTTTAATCTTCGGTGTTTTAAAAGGGTGAATTTCAAGCAGCCAAAGTCAACAGAAGTCTCTGAAACAGAAAGACCAAAGCAGAAGGGAGGAAGTGCAAGCCAAAAATAGAGGTTCGTTTAAGAAAGTTTGCTTCAGAGCTGGAGCAGCTGAACAGAGCACTCAGCCAGTCCTCGCATGGAGCAAAGCTGCAGGAGCGGAGCACAGAGCAGGGCGTTCTGCACGCTGGCTGCAGCAGCCCAGGCACTGTGCTGTTCGCTCTGACTCCACTCGCTTACCCCAGCAGCAAGGAGGAGCTTGTGATCTGTCTGGCAAGATGCAAAGCTGCTAAGAGTAGAGTACCTTGTGCGAGAGAGGGGAAACGAAAAACAGAGAAAGGGCAAAAGGAGACAAAGACGGGGCCGGAGCCTGCCAAGGTGCCTCTTACCTGTGCCCCCTCCCTGCTGAGATGCACCAGCACGGCCGAAGACTCGTGGATCTCGCTCCCATCGTACACCCCACAGCCAGCCAGCACGACAGCCACTCTCTTTCCCATGGTCGTGAACAGAGCAGGAGGCTTCCCCGGAGAGCCCCAAATTGCTGTGCATCTCTGTGCACCGCCTGGGGCCCTTTATAGCTTGATCCCTCCTCCAGGAGCAGGTGGGGCCAGGAGGGTTGGGCTGAGTTCCTTACTGGCAAGAAGGTTTTATTTCCAGTGCCATAGGCAGGGTGTGTAAATATTATTTGTTTCCTCAACTGACTGCTCCTTTGCAGACATTCTTCCCAGCACGTTGTCTCCAGAGCATCCCCAGCTGACATGACCTGCTCAACAAAGCAGCTGTGTTTTTCCTTCTCAGCTGTCGATTTTCCATCCCACTTCAGTCTAAAGCACCACAATCTTTGTGCGTAAGATGGTGCCACAGGGAGCCAGCCCACAGCAAGTGCTCAAGGCAGTGCAGGTCCTCTCTGTGCCCCATTTTTCAAACCCTACACTGCACCAGCAGCCTCTGTCTCTCAACACCAAGATTTCCTTCTCTGGCCTCAGATGTTGTCAGGCTCACACACCGTCTCTGAAGAGCAGTTTTGCACCCAGCTGCAGTTGTTTCCTGGCTTTCAGGTCCTGAGGTAGAGCTGCGTAACACAATTCTCCATCGACAGCACCAAAGGTAACAACACCATTTGCAAGGAAAATGGCAACAGGACCTGGCAGAGCCCTGACCTCTACAGGGGTGCATGGCTGCAAGGTTCACAGCATGCGATGGGGAAGCTCCCGTGCTCACGTGGGGACCTGTTCTCTCTTGTCCTTGATACTCTCACACCTGGGAAGATTACAAACCTTTTTGTTTCAGCTTTGCAGTGTTGAAGTCACTGTAGCTTGCTGTTTTTCAGAGTACAACAAAATTCATGCAACTCGGCTGAAGGATGTTTTTCAGGGCTTGTTTCTAAGAGAATTTCCTTGTGTCTCTGACTTATTTGGAAGAGATATGAAGTGTATCGTGTGTTTAATGAAATAGTTGTTTGGCAAGTTCTTTAGTCATAGCAGGCATGAGGAAGATGCTCTTTTCTGATACATGTGAGTTCGTTTATTGCATGCATCTCTTAACACTCTTAAAACAAGTAGGCACCACCTGCTTGTAGCTGCTCACTGTACGAACGGGAACACAAAGCACCTGTGTGGTGAGTGGAAAAATGACTTTTATTATCCAGGAGAGGAATTAAAATGTGAGATATGTGTGGAAAATTCCCAAAGCCTTTTCTCTGCTGCTTGGTTTCATACCTAAGGTATTCAAAGCATAATTTAGAAATGGATTATTTCCTTTACATGAAAAAAAAAAAAAAAACCAGCTCAATCATGCCACAGCCTGAACAGGTAGTTTCTTCCTCCTCCAGCTGGTTAGAGAGCGGTCCCATTGATGATGGCTCAAAGGCAGCTAACGGCAGATGATTCAAGCAGACGTACAGCTTGCTGTGAACCTCACCATCTAGCTCTGCATGCTACGAACTGACTGCGTCGGTCCCCCTTACTGAAATTATTGTCTCGGTGCAACTGGACGAAGGGGGCTTGTTCCAGTGCTTGCTCCGTCGTGCGACAAGGTCTATCTCAACAGACATATGTTCTCAATAATCAATACTTTTCAGCTGAGTTTTTCCATTCTGGATGGGAGTATCTGCAGGCATTAATACTTTGCTCAAATCTGCAGTAATATTCTAGCAAAGATGAGTGTGAAGGAACTCTTTTGCCCCACAGCTCTTACTCAAGCGTATCCTCCGAAGCACTGAAGAAACCACAGACATTTGGGAGCCAATACAGGGATCCAGCTGCTCAGTGGAAGCATGCCATCTTGGTCCACGTGGCTCAGAGAGCAGGAGGAGCAGCGTCCTTTGGCACTGCGGATCCTGCCAGTCTGGGACTGGTCTGGGTCCCCATCTGACAGGTAACCAACGTGATCCCACCACAACCCTGGGCCACTGACCACTGCTTTCCGTGGCCTCCTGCACTGGTACAGACCTCTGTGCCCTGATCACATATCCTCCATGGGAAGCAGGAGGACGCTGTCCTTCACCTGTGGGATACAGCAGTGATCCTGGCAAGGATTGGTACCCACTTTACTGCCTGAGCGGTTCTCCTGGAAAACCAGCAAGACTCTCCCAGATTTTATCCTCACACCATTGGTCTCCAGACTGTGTGCTGTCATCGACACCTCACTCATGGAAGCCACTTAGGAATTAGGAGGAGTTCCCCAGGAGTGTGCACGGAGAGGCTGGATGAGATGGACATGGAGTGGTACACGGACAAAAGTCACCTTTAAGGGAATGGCACTGAATGTGCCCAGGGCTTGCCCAGCACAGGAGGGCGGTGCCAGGCATTCGTAGCTGTGACAGGGGCAAACAGCAGGACCGTGGCCAGTGTTAGCAGAAATAACTGGTCCCCAGGGATCTCCTGGGCTTGCAAAGTACTTGTTTGCTCCAGCAAAATGGATTCTTTAAAACCTCTTAATTTTAACCAGTGTAATTTCCTCACTGGCAATAGCAAAAAGGCAGCAATAGCAATAAACCATAAGCGTTGTTTTTCAAGTGTCTTTCTTAATAAGGGTTAATCAACAGTAAAATTAGCAGGCCCCTGGAGGGAGCTACCAGCAGTCCATTCTGACTCAGACTGAAATTTATTGCAGCAAGAAACTGGTTTGCATTTCCTCCCGCATGCAGAGAGGAACGCTAACAGAAGATGTTTGTAGGGAAAAGGGGTGGAGAGCAGGGAGGAACGCAGGCCAGTGGAGTTGGTTTGGTTATAAAGAGCTAAGGAAGAAAGAGAGGCAGCACTTCAGCCTGCACCTGGGTCTTCAGCGGACTCTGCGATGGCAGTCAGAAAAGCTGAGTCACTGCATTACTCCGTAGGGCTCTTGGGCATTTCCGCAGGTAGGGATCGAGTCGTCTTGGCATGGGAGGATGGGGTTGGGACTAGCTTTCACGGACAACCCCCTTTCGAAGGGGCTAAAAACTCTGTTTACTCCAAATCTTCTCTGCTTGGGTAAAACTTTCAGAGCCGGAGATCCCTCTGCCTGGTTCAGCAGCCAACAAAATATTTGTCTTGGCTTTAAAACGCTGGCCTGAATTTTTGTACTCAGTCCACCCCGGGTGGGAAGCAATTCAAAGCTTTTTGATAGTCATTTTCATAAATGATTTTTATCTGAATGCACTTCCCTCTCTTCCTGTTCTCTGTCAGTCTTCCCTGCTGCCTTGTTTTCTGTATTCACTCCCTTTCTTTTGTCCTTTGCATTTCATCTTTCTGAGGGCTGCCCCTTTTCATTTTTAGGCTAGTTTTCTGTCAGCACAGGGCTTATGTGATCATCTTTAGAGCATGTATGTGTGTCTGTCTGCTTTTGGCATAACTGGATTCTGCGATCTGGTTTTTACCTCTTTCCAGCAATGAGGGAGCACTTTCAAACACGATTAAGTTCAAGTTTCTTTAAAGCAGGCACCCAGAAAGAGGTGAGACCTTGGGTGCAAACCAAGTTACAACACCTTCCCTCTAGATTTTTGTAGATCTTGTACTGCTATTTTTTCTCTGCTCCCTGCTGCTGCCGCTCTGATTCTCTCCTGTTTTTTTGGGCAAAGTTTACAAGTTCCTTCTCTTTTTCCACCTCCCTTGTCACTCACAGGATCACTCTTGCTGGCAGTACATTTCTACAGTTTGCCCAGAGCAGCCCCTGTGATTCCCAGCACAGCTCTAGGGATTCTTCTGTTGATGTTATCGTCTCTTTTGGCGTATGCAGGTAAGACTCGGAGGGTGGCCAGCATCTAGGCCTCCCCCTCCTATAGCTTTACATGTATGTGGGCTGCTTTGCCAACAGCTTTATATAAACTGTGTCGGCCTTGCCAGACCACTGATTTATGCTGCTTAAGGAATACATCAGCACACCACATTTCTCCTATATTAGCAACCAGAGAAGAAAATGTTAGCTGTGAACAAAGGCTTTACCATGATCTCTAACAGTTTTAAGAGTGAACGTGTGGTTTTTCTATAAACTGTTTCCAAGCTTTCTGATACCAGCTTAGGCCTCCACGGATTGAGATGGCATGCGGATGTGTGGGGCTGAGATGAAAAATCACCGATTATAACAAACCCCATGCTCTTTAGAATGAATGCTGAGTTATTTCTCCTTCAGTGCAGACCGACCCAAGCTCGCAGTAGCTCTAACATCATGCAGCTCCATGCTCGTGGGATGATCATAGCTCCAACACATGACATGCCTGTAGCACAGCTGCCTGTCCTAAGTACTACTTTCCATAACCTCCTGCATCGAAATCTCAGTTCTGTCTCCACTGCCATTTGTTCCACAGGAATTTGGAGAAGCCTAAGAAATGCCTCTCTGTTCTCGTCTCTTTTCCTGACCATCTCAGTGTTCTGGTGCGGCTATGGAGCGGTCTCCATCCTGGGAGGGCAAGGAGTTTTGAACGACACTGGTGATTTCCGCAATGCCTTGGTGCCTGGCCTGGTCACGTTTACTTTGGCCCTACTCATTATCGCAGTGGTGGGCTTCCTTCACAGAGAGGTCGTCCTCGCTATGATCGCTTCTGCTGTCTCACTTGCCAGTGCTCACGAAGTTGCCGTGCATTATAACACAGCTTTTGGTTTCTCTGCTGTGGCTTGCAATTATGTGATTGTCTGCTTGGTTGGTGGTTATTTTGCTCTGGGAAGGATTCTTTATTTCCTCACCAAACAGAAAATTGCCCTCCCTGGCACTGATCTGGCCAAGAATAAGGCCCACGAGCAGACCCAGTCCCTCAGCGGTAGCGTGAATCATTTTGCAGTCACCGGTCTGATCCTGAACATGCTGCCTGCCAGTGTCTTCGGCTGCCGGCTGCTGGGCGTCACTAGCAAACTGTTTATCGGTCAGGTGCCGTGGCTGTGGGCGGCTGGGCTCTACCAGACTGGAGTCTGCGTTCTGTCATACCGTGCCATGGATGTGCTCATGGCTACGTTCTTCAGTTTCACTTCCATCCTGAAATTTGCTGGAGGCTATTGCCTCCTATACCCACTCTGGCAAACAGAGGAGCCAACTTTCCCTACCCCATTCCTCGTGGTTTTTTCAATCCTTTTTGCTGCTCTGGCTCTTTTCCTCACCCTTAGGAGCCTGGTGGATGGCCTGTATTTGCTGTTTTACGTGGCCTACTGCATCGCATTAGCTTGCCAACCCAAGGGTTTTTTCGAAGGTGGACCCCAAGGCGTGGATGTGGCCATCTTTGTGGCCTCAGCCTGGATGACTCTGATCCACCTGTACAACGCGACAGCAGGTGCCAAAATCCCGGCAGGGAAGGGGGTTGTGAAGGCCCTGCTTGCTCGCAGCAGTTTTCTGAAGCTTCGTGAAGGGGCAAACCTTCATGCTCCCTACCTAGGGTATTCCAAGTACGCAGATGCAGAAGTGCTTGGCTATGCATGCAGTGTCCTCGCTTCTTTTGCTATGACAATGACGGGGGACCCCCAGCATCCGCTTGCTACTGTTGTGATTCCATGGGTAGTAGTAGCTGGTGGGATCCTTAAGCTTCTATGTGGCTCCGTGGCCTTTGCCCGGGGTAAAACTCTGGAGAGCAGTGCCTTCATTCTCTACGCTGTCATGTGGATCATCTGGGGCTTGACAAGATATGGTGGCCTCTACGGCACTAGCAGAAGCTTCCACACAGCAGCAGGGATCGTTGCTTTCATGCTCTTCAATGGCTTCATTGTCTTCTGCACACTCTTCTTAAACACCGCCTGGTTCTTTTACTCCCTCACTTTCTTGCTCATTGCTGTCAGCTTCTTGCTGGATGCCATCAGGGCTCTTCCAGCTGGCTATGACATTGCTGCCACTCTCATTTTTGGCCTGGTCAGCTTTTACTGCTTCCTGTCTGCCCTTTTCAGCAGCACCTTTGAGGGTTCCTGCTTACCAATGGGTAGGCCCCTTGTGCAGCTTAGTGGTGTGGGGGGAGGAATGACCAAGTGCCTTCACCTGCCTGCCAGGAAAGCTTCCTCAGTCAAGAGAATTGCAGGTAAGGGAAATATGTAGGGGATAATGCAGGGTGGAGGGGTGATTTGGGGCGATTTTGTAGCAGAACAGTATTAAAAGGACAGTTTTCCAATCCAGATGTGGAAACCATCATTAGCTGATTAAATTTTGACCAAGTGGGCCAAGTTGCAAGAGTCATTAGAAGGTGGAAACACTATGGGGGAAACAGGACCAGTTCCTTTACAGGATCTGGGTTTAGCAGTGAATTTGCTGCTGTCTCTCCTGTATCACATCCCTGTCTGCTCATCCAGTCTGAGACACATGAATCCTCCCGGCTATGGCTGCCACCGACAGCTTGGTACAGGGAATGCATGGTGCTTGCTTTCTCCACGGGGCTGAACGACTTCTGGCCCTGATGGACATGGCCCAAATCTCCCCTAAATGCCAGATTTCTTCTTGGATGAATGCTAGAAAATGCACTGTCAGAGGAAATACTTTGTTAGCTGGGAAATGGAGATGAGAGCACTGAATTGGCTGTTTTGTCTGTGACAGCTCTCCGTGAATTACAGCCCCTCAGTTCTAGTCACTCAGGGGGTTCTGCCCTGTTCACATGCCAACAGATATCCTGAAGAGCGGAGGGACTTGCGGCATCCCCACAGATACTGTGTATGTGCTTGTGGCAGCCTGCAATCGGCCCGATGCTGTGGAGAAAGCTCACCGGTGAGTATTTGTCTCACTGCCCTGGTGAAGGCTTCCCGGGCTGGGCCACGGAAGCCTCTAGGACTCACAGCTGCTACTGAGTCCTGGCTGCAGCAGCCATCCAGAGCAGTGGACACATGGCTTAATTTTCCTGGGAACAATAAGGTGACAGGCCTGGGGGAGAAGATCCAAATGAGAAAAGGAGACAGCTGAGCAGGAATTGTCATACAGTATGCTGAAGGCTCCTAACAGGTGGTGGAGCTCGGATATCACAAGGAAACGCAAAGATCAAGAACTGTCAAAATGGGGCAGGGGATTATTGTATTAATCTGTCGATACATATTGTCACAACTGACATCCCTCATGTGTTGAACAAGTGTCTCTAGCTGTACTTTCATAAGCTGCTGGGACCCCTCAGAACCTGGAGAACTGGGTCTTTTGCCCACCACTGCACAAGAAGCTCAAGCCTTGATTTGGAATTCGTGACCAGGAGCAGCCTTTCGTGCCCCTTCCACTCAGGCTGTCTGTTGAACTGTCCCACTTCTGTTACCAACTGCTGACCTGTAGCAGAGCCTACACACTTTGTCTAACGCCAGGTTTCTCCAACACCATTTCTTTTTCAGCTTGAAAATAAATTCCAGCTTACTTTCAAACTCATTTTTCTTGCCTACTTTCCAGCTCCAAGCGCCAGGCTCAGGAGCGCCCCATGTCACTCTGGATTTCTAGCCTGAAGCAACTGCAACCTGCAAAGCATTTGTTCAGCCCCCTCCTCTGGGACTTCATGGATGCTGCCTGGCCATCTCCTATTAGCTTGGTGGTTCCCAGAGGTGAGGAAATGCTGTCACTTCCAAGCTCTCTGGAGAGCTTTGGGCTGGAAATTCCAGCTTTAGGTGGTGCTCCCTTGCAATGCCACGTGCTCCATGGCAGTGTCATCGTGTCTGCACTGGTGTACATCAGCTGTGTGACTCTTACTTGTGCAGGTGCATGGGTGGACTTCCTGGGAATGAAGGACTCTGCTAAATACGTCGGTACCCCTCAGAGCATTGCCATCCGCATCCCGGACTGCTCAGTCACCACACACCTCATCGACTTGGTGAGTGGTCCTGCCCTGAGCACTGTCATTGCAAGCACAGGTTCGTCTGAAGCCAGAATAACTTAGGAAGGCCCCAAACCTGGCTTGTGGAACAACATCAGCTACAATCTGTGCTATGTTCTGTAGCTATTAGGCAATTACTGTAGCTTGAAAATAAAATGTTCTGTCCTGATTCATCTTCTGTAAACCCCAAATCATCAGGGTATGAGTCATTCACAACATTAGGAGGGATTTATCTCTCCCAGGTTTAGTTGCCTAGACAATAGGTGTCTCTACTTGAGAGAGTCACGCCGTGTTCCTTACAGAGTCATGGAGATTCCCCCACAAACAAATCACCTGTTTTGTACTGCAAGACCTGCAGAGAGCTCTTGTTCCCATTTTTCTGTCACCAGGTTGGCCCCATTGTGGTCACGTCAGCTAACCCAACGGGAGAGGCAGACACAACACACCACAACCAAGTGTACGCTAAGCTGGGAGATAAGGTAACTGTGGCTTTCTGTCTCTTCAGTGCAGCAGGTCCCAAAAGTTACAGGGATGGAAAAATACAATCACTCTGTTCCCAGTAGGCAAGTCACAGATGATAACAAGAACATGAGAGAGCACCAAGTTAAAAAGATCTCATTGACACTCCTCATGTTGGTGCAAGAGAGAACAGTGTAAAAGGAGAAACTTGATGGAAACCCAAAATGCTTCTGTTTCCAGTATAGTTATGGCTTGGCAATACAAATTAGTTCACCTTCCAACGCAGGACAATACGAGTAACCAAAAAACGCTGTAACACTGATGCCTGAACCTGCCAGGGCTCCAGCCGCCGCTGAGATGTCAGAACACTGGGGATTCCCAACTGAAGCCCAAGCTGGTCTAAAACCAGCACCAAAGCTTTAAAATATCCTGAGATCGTAAGTCCCTAGGACAATATGTTCGTGGCAGCTTATGTGAAGGCAGTTTTAAACAAGAGGTAGTACAAATCTCCCACCACTAGTTCCTCAAAAAACTGCTTTTAGGATGGGACTCCCTCAAAGCTCCTCAGCTGATGCACACATGCTTTGCTGTACTGCTGATTTACATCCCATTGAGCTCCCTCTTTGCTTTTACTGAGCGCATTCATGCCAAATCCAGCAGGTGTTAGTGGTAATGCAGTGGGGTAGGAAGGAGTAGAGCTGCCCCCAACAGAGCTCTCTGCTGTTGAGAAGGGGGAAACTGCCGTCTCTCTGCCATGTGGCTGAACTTGGTGGGAATGTGTTGCTCTGCAGGTGGATGCAGTCCTTTGCGATGGTCCTTCTCCAGAGAACATTGCCTCTACTGTTGTGGACTGCACCAAAATTGACAGTGGAAACATAGGATTCTTCAGAGTTGGTATCATCCCCAAGTCTCAGGTAAAATTAATCGTCATCTTATTTCTGCTCCCTTTCTCTCTCTGCTTTGCCCTTCTCCATTAAACGGGCTTCAGAGGGGGAGTTCCCTGGTTCCATGAAGAGATGGGAGAATCTGTGGCAGCACAAGGAGCTATCACAGTGTGGTATGAAAGAGCAGAAAAACAGCTCCATGCTGCCTGTGTCCCGATCCTGCAGCCATCACTGCACCTCTCTGTGCTGGGCACATTCCTGAGGAATGTGTGACATGAGACCCATGCGTTCAGGGAAAGAGCTCTGAGAGCTGATGTCAGTGATCTCCAAGGGGCAGACCCTGTGTTTACATCTGTCCCAGAGACATTTGAGCAGACAGAAATGCTTAGTGCAATCCCAAGCCTGGCCTTGAAGAAGGACAGGGCATATTTAAATAGCCAGAGAAGAAGTTGGTGCACTTTCCGCTCATCAGTAACCCACTCCTCGCTGTGTTTGTTAATTCCAGGTGCTGCAGATACTGGAGCAGGTGCAGAAGAAATACTCCTTGGTCCCTAGCAGTGACACTCGTGCCACAAAAGGCCAGGAAGAACAGCTGGATCAGACCCACGCTGTGCACAATGGGGTGGGCACGGCTGCCTCTGCAGAGGGGGTCCCAGCGCAGCCCAGTGATGAGGGCTGCGAGAGCCACACTCGCCTCTGACTCCTGTGCAGGTCAAGCAGATATGTGCTCACTGGGGAGGTGTTTGCTGGAAACTGGGGAATGGGAGAGGTTTCCTAGCTGCAGGGGTGACTTATCCACCTTTCTATGGGTACTGCTAAAATATCCCAGTACAGAGCTGACACAGGTTATAAAATCACATTTGCCCAGTTTGTAGAAGCAAAATTTTCACTTCTGGAGACTGCCAGCTTTCGCTGATGATCAGACGTGACCAAAGAAAGCGTTCCATCAGCGACTGGCTAGCTCCAGGGTAATGGAGCTTTTTTCTTTTCACTAGGAGTTAATGCCTTTGGTTTGGGGCAGAGAATAACTTGAAATGGTACATAATTATACGCTGGGGAACAAACACTGCGAGAAACTAGAAAAGGGAGAGGAAGAAGGTAAGGTGTTTTCAGGTCCTGTGTTAGCGACTACAGCGAACTTCTAAAAAGCAAAGCTTAACATTGGGAGCTGGGGTCATCTTTGGTTTGTCCTCTCCAAACTGAGGTCGCAGAAGCCAACACTAAAAACAAGTGCCATTGTCCAGGTGCCATTTTCTGTATTTCGCAGTCAGTGTGAGGGTGGAGTTATCACTATGACTCCAACAGCATCTCCTTAGAAGTGCTGGGGCATTATGGAAGACACTCCCTTCTCATTTTGTCTTCTGCAAAGTATGAATTTGGGAAGAATCACATACACACTGCACTGGAACATGCTAGAAGCTGGTCTCTTGCCTTTTAGCATAACCGTACACACGTCACGATACGTTTCCTCCAGAGTGCAGATTTTGTACAGACTGGTAACTGAACTGAAGGAAGTAACGTGAAATTCTAAACATGAGGGGTCTTCCCTGGCAAAATCTGCCTGGCCATACAGTTAGTGGCTTGTTTAGCCTCTGAAAACTGTAGATCTTACTCTTACCTGACTCAGGTGCAAGGTGCTGATCAAACTCCAGCTGAAACCAATGAATAATTGCATTGGTTTCACCTGAAGTACTGTTGGAACTTGAGCATAAATGCTGTGCAGCCAGAGGAGCTCAGCCTCCAGGAATCATGCTTCTCAGCTTGTTCTTTACAGAACTGGCTCTTTTCCTGCAGAGAAAGAAAATGCCAGGTAACTGGGTTTGTGAAATCATTTTGCTGGTCTACTTACTGTATATCTTTGGTGTTTATTAAAACTGATTTACAGAAATCAATAAAATATTTTCAATAAACAGTCACATGTCATGTGGGCCTGTGCTATCATCTGCAGCAAGCACCTGGAAAAAACTTTGCAGGTCACAGGATTGTGGACTTCAGCATTTTGGGGTTCCCAGCTATGCACAAACCATCTTACAAGTGAATCACATGGCATTGCTTTCCAGGATGGGAGAGGGGAGGGAAAGAGGGAATAATGAGAGAATAATGCCTAACATCACCCCCTCCCTGAGCCAGCTGCCTTGCTGAGTAGTGCTAATGAGTTTGTAAACACCCAGGCTGAATTTGGCTCCTTTCCTCAACCAAGTTTTAGAAAAATACGAACACTGAAATCTGAGAAAGCGAGGTAAGGAGAATTAATCTGGAAAGAAGCATTACGGAGCCT
The DNA here is from genome assembly GCA_013399715.1 of Alectura lathami. Taxonomy (NCBI): domain Eukaryota; kingdom Metazoa; phylum Chordata; class Aves; order Galliformes; family Megapodiidae; genus Alectura; species Alectura lathami. Next base: position 115,282 of record VXAV01004777.1, read on the forward strand.
TTTGGTGTGGCAAACCTTAAAAAGTCTTAAATAAAGTCCAGATGCTGCTGCCCAGCGCTGCATGCAGTGCTATGTTTTAGTGTGCTACAGCTTAAAAGCAGTTTGAAAAGTTGGATTCTTCACAAGATGCCTTGCCTGGATCCGTTTCCTCCTCCTTCTCTCTCCCTGGTGGAGGAGGAGATTTCAATGGGATATTCCAGTTAAATCAGGGCAAAAGAATTTCTAATATTTTCAGCATTTTCCCAGCATTCAAGGTGAAGCAGAACATGTTAAAAGAGAAACAGAGAAAGAAAAGAGCCACTGTTATATGTGGCAGGTCCAAAACACTCCCCTCAGAAACTTCTGGCCTCTTTCAGCATGTTTGCTGAAAAGTCATAGACCAAACCTATGCTGAGATGTTGACAAGAATTTGTAAAATACTTTCATCACTAAAATTAGGTCAAAAGCAGTTGCCCAGCCCTCCTCAGAGGAGGCTCTCAGTGTGCCCTTCTGGTGCTGTTCCTCTCGCACCCTGCTCAATGGGAAGGAATTGCCGCGTTGCAACGTGGCACATGAGAGGGGCATGAAGGGATTTGGGGCCCTCAAGCCTCCATCCAAAGAGGAGTCTGAAGTCGCTGAAGAAAATCTAGAGATTTCCAAGAAGGGCCAATTCTGGTTTCATTGTCAATGACTCCGAGGTCTTTAGGCCTGAAAGGTCTCTCTGGGAGACAAAATAATCTCATGAATGGACCTCTTTGTGAAGAAGGCAACAGTTTAATCCCACTGGGGCTGGAAACAACCCAGGAAGAAGGGCTGCCCCTCCTTGATTTTGCCCTTTGTGCAGTCCAGACATCCATGTCAATGGAAATAAAAAAAAAGAATAGAAAATAAAGAAGGGCATATTCTAGTCGCAGGAAAAACCAGCTCACCCTTCTGAGAATAGAGCTGTGCCATAGGAACAGGAACTGACTCAACGGCATCTTCGTAAGGGTGCATGTTGGCATAGTGGGTGGACCTGATGCTCGAGTGGGTAGAGTGGTTCAGAGAGGAAGGGTGGCATCACCGCTGCCTCCTGAGGGAAACCAGCCCAGCAGAAGGCTGGAGACACGGGCGGCATCAATAAAGCCCCGTGACTGCCTCTTATTTAAGCAAATACCAAGAAGTGGGAGCTGGAGGGACACAGTCCTCACCTGCTTGTCTCCTGCTCCCGAAATAGGAAAGCCAGCACACACCTGTCGCTTGGGAGGGGACATCAACTGGAAGGAAAGGCAGAAGGAAAATCGTCCTTCTTGTGTGAAAATCAGTCAAAGCAAAGCCTTCACATCTCCTTGGTACCACTGAGGGCATGTGAAAACACAGCCCGCAGAGATTTCTTTGTCATACTCACCTTGCTGCATTCTTCCTGGTACTCTGCCCTGCAGCACCAAGTGCCCAGGGTTACTACTACAAAGTGACCAGACAATCTGGTTTGTCGCTCTCTGAAGGAACATTAAGAACAACAAAGAAACAGCACGTTTCAAAACTTGGGCCAGATCTTACTGCTCCTCAAAACACATTTTTATTTTTATTGGATTCCTATCTGTGATGGCTGAGCATGTTGCACTGCCCAGCCAAGAGGTGGACAACCTCGCATGGTCTGGAGCCATCTGGGCATCCCCAGCTTTCATGCCAGCTGTAGCAATAATGAATTTATGGAGCAGTTCAAAATAAGGCAGAACAGAGATAGCTGGCTGACAGAAGCAATTGGTTGTGTAAAAATCTTCCAGCGGTCTGGAAATCGAGCCTCCTGAGTCAGGATGGGAGCTCCGTCCTGCGTATCCAGTTCAGCACTGCCCCTGCACCTGGCCGCAGCTCTGCAGCCCTGACAAATGCTGCTGAAGTCATGACAGATGCACAGAACCAGCTTACCACTGCTGCAGGTTCCACTGTGACCTTGTGCAGTCAACAACAACAACACCCAAAACAGCAGGATGTGCCCCAATTTCCTTTCACCACGCTGTTCTATGGGACGGGTTAGTACCAGCGGCCCCTGACCAAGCTCACTTTATCTCCTCAGAATTCCCATAAGCCTGCCAACTGCCTGTGGCATCCTTCCTCCTGCACCCTTGCGAAGGGCCATGTCCCCTCCCCAGGTTGTCAGATCTTGTGTCCTCCTTCCTTTCCCACTGCAGCTGCTCCAGGCCCTCCTTGCCCGCGGCAGCCAGCAGCTGTGTTCACCTGCAAAATAAACCAAGCCCAAATCACTAAAAAAGAGCCTTTAGTGGGAAGCAGAAATGGTGGCAGAGGAGGCGGAATAGGGAAGGAGCAGCAACGACCATGACCAATGGGACACAGGACATGGCTCCCCTTGGCCATAGAACGAGCTGAGATGGGGTTCCTACAGACACCCAGAACCAGTATTAACGTTGTATTCCCCATCCAGCTCTCCAGAGACATAATGAAGAGTGAGACAAAAGGAAGCTGAGGCCCCTGCGTCCATTTCTCTTCAGAGACAAATATCTGATGTGAGGCAAGGCAGCTCTCAGGAGCTTCGTAACTGAAGACTGGCTTGGGGACATGGTTTAGTGGGCACAGAGGTGATGGGTTGGTGGCTGGGCTAAATGGCCTTAGAGGTCTTTTCCAGCCTCAGTGATTCTATGATTCATGAAACAGCTCTTGGTCCTCTGAGCTTGTCTTGGCTGTGAAGCTGCAGGTTCAGGTGACTTTTTGAACTTTCTGGAGGTGCTTTGCCCAAACATCTTGTATATGGAGGAACTGAGTCTTACACATCTCTAGGGGAAGGGTAAGAGATGTATGTATGTATGCAAACAAACCCTAAGCAATTATTTATTTCCTTCTACTCTGCATGAGATCATATTCAAAATGTTCACTGATAAAATGCAAAGTCGTGAAGCCATGGCCTTACTTCTTCCAGAAAAATGCCTCTTCTGACTCATAACATTGTTCAAGAGATAACACGAAAGAAGCAAACAGTGAAAAAACAGAAACAAAGCAAACAAACAAAAAACCTGAAACCAAAACAAGAAGAAGCAAGGGAGTGACGCTGAGCAGAACTGAAACCAGACAGCACAGCTTCTCGCACATGCGTCAGCTCCAGGAGTGGAGGAACCATCTCCCGTGACGTCCTGTCCTGGCCATGCCCTCATGGGCTGGTGTTCGATCCATCAGGCTTCAGCATCTCTCCTGGAACAGAGAAGTGATGCCCTTCACTAGTGACATTTCATGCAATTTCCTTCCTTGATGATGCGACTTGACGTTCAGTTTTGCAGCAGCATTTTGCACCATTTCCTTTTAATAAAGACTTCCTGTCCCCTTGTCTAAAACTTCTGCTCCCACCCCTGCCCCTCCATCTCTTTCCTCCTCCTGTCTGAATGCACACCCAAGCAGACTGCTCTACCCTGCCAGAACGGGAGTCCTGACCTTGGAACCCATCTCACTAGAGCTCAGCTAACCCCTGAGCAAGCACCAGGATGGGAAGTGGGGCAGAATGAAGAGACCCATCCACAGGAGAGACTTAGGGACACACGTGACATGATTTACATCCAGTGTCTCTAGCTCAGTTCGAAACCAAAGGCCTCGCTGGTCATTGCCAGCTCCCATTGGAAAAGAGCCTTCAGCAGTATGTAGCATCTCAGGATGGAAAACACAGCGAGAGGCATTAGGGCTGCTGCTAATAGCCTTAATGAAAGGACCCTGTGTTTGAAGAGCTTGAATAAAGGGATTGATGGCTCTGCTAAGAGAGGCGTGTTTGTTTCTTGTTAACCTCACAAAAATGCCAGCAGAAGTGGTCCACGCTTGGGGAGTTTGTTTTGAGTCCTTGGGAAGAATTGTGAGGGTGCCACCATACAACAGTTGTTGATGCTTACCAAGCTCTCGAGCCAAATTTATGAGAAACAAAGGCTTGGTACGTGTGTGGAACTGGGACACAGTGCGTTGCTCATTTGTCAAGGTAACAGCTCAGAGCACAGCGACAAGCTTGGTTTTGTATTTGGGTACCGTGGACAACCTGACGTGCTAACCCAAGTGATGGAAGATCTCTGGACACACAACAGCTGCTGGATTTAGGGTTGTTCATCTTGGGAAAATGCTTGAATAAAACCCTCTCGGAGGCAGGAAACTTCGTGGTTTGGAAAATCTGGATTTTCTTTGGCTTTTCTTGAAGTTAGCTCCGGTGCATGAGGTTTGCAAGCCAGACACATCATCAGTGGGTTCTGGTTTTACAGCTCCTGTATTCCCATGGTCTTGCACATCCAAATGGACATTTCTGACCCAGATCACTGGAGGTCATGAACAACAGCTTTGCTGTTGGAGGAAAACTGATAAATCATGGCTGGAACAACGTAAAGTTGATGTTACTGCAAAATACCGTAATGGACAGCATTTTAACAAAAAGGCTTTGTCATGATAATGATACAATGGGGCTTTACCCAAATCTGTTTTCAGAAGGAAATATTACTCCTCTATTTAGCAGCACTGAGAAATCAAATTTATTTCCTTGTTTGCTGCAGAGAAACTCACGCTTATTCCCAGCACAAATCAGAGCAAGGCGGAAGCGATTGTGCAGTTCACTGTGCTGAAAACAACACGTGTTTTCCCTCCATCATCCCTCACCTGATACTGGAAAACAGATGCAGTGCAAACACCTCTTTGCCGTAACTCCTCATGTATCAGCAGAATACTCATGAGATTGCAAGTGCCAAGTTAAAACCAGATTGTGGTGAATTATGTTTTTTCTATAATATCATTTGTTTGCTTCCCGACGTAGTAAGCAATAAAAACTCAATGCATAGAAATTTCCTCGTTTTTACACTTATGGCTTTCATGCTACCCGTAAGTAGAGGTTATTCATTACACTGTGTTCTGCTGACAGGTAATCTTTAGGATTTGCATGTTCTGAAGGAAGTATCTTTGAAGGATCATGACGCCATCGTCTGAAGATAAGAGGGCAACTTTCCCCACCACAGACACATCAGGGAGGCCTTGTTTGGGCCAGGAGATATTTTGGGATCCCTCTGCACCTGGCACTGGCACTTGGGGCATCTCCAGCGTGTGAGATGCCCACTTCAGTGAGATAAACTCACTTCAGTGGGTTTATGACCCATGACATGGAAAGAGGTGTCTGGTTTGAGGGAAACTTGTTTCAGAATTCAAACTCAAGCCACAGAGTTAGGCTTGTGGTTTTCAGGGCTGGATGATTTCTTTATGGATCTAAAAGCAATCTAAAATCTAGTCCTCCCGTAAGTCCGACAATAAGCTTGTCCCAGAGGAGAGAAATGAAACCCTGCCTGGTGGACTCCAAAGGGTTAAGTGTTTTGAGGAGAAAGCAACCCAAACAAACAAGGAATTTTTTAAAGAGCCTTTTATCTTGGATCTTTACAACACTTGCCATCTTTGTCTGCCATCAGTAGAAAGCATGCTCCTGTGCTTTCTTATCTTGCCCCACTTAAAATTGTAGATTTGCCCTTAGCTCTGAAGTTGCAAAACAGTTCCTATTTTAAACCCCGATTTTGTCATAGTCACAGTGCTGTCAGGTTCTTTCCTCAAGGGCTGAGACATTCCAGTCATGATTTACCTGCCAGACAGCAGCAGTGCAAGGTGCATCGAAAAAATGTTCACATATGATGTCCTAGGAGATCACGGGTAAAACTTGGCCTTGGCTTACTGGATCCTGGGCTGTTGGTTGCACTGACCACAGCCAGTAGGGAACCCCACTTCCTTCCCCTCAGCCCAAATGAATGGACACTCTCCCACCAGTATGGAGACAGTCTAACGTAGACGTTGCAGAGGTGACAAGACAAGAAGGGGCCGCCTGCTTTTTTGTTGTTGTTGTTGCATCAGTTTATGGCCAATGTTGAAAACCTCCTTTGCCTGGGAACGTCAAGTAGTTTTTCAAGTACTGAAACATGAGGGAAATCCCATGTTGTGGGACTTCACCACATGCCTGAAGTCAAGCTCCTGCTGGACGGTGGAGCTCAGCTGGCAGCTACAGGTATTTGCTCAGTGCTTCAGAGTACTGGGGCTTGCAGAAGGTTAAGAGTGTGCTGTGCTAATGGCCAGTTGTTAGCACTGGCTCCCTCTCCCCATTTGTCTAACAGAGCTACACAATTCATTTATCCACACATTTCAACTAAACATTTTGTGGCAGCACCTGCAGTTGGGATGTGGGCACGCTGCGAGCACAAGATCCACGGGTAGCTCTGACCCCATGAAGCAGCAGGGTTTTATTGCACTGACTTATTGATGGCTTTGTTTCATGCCCTTTTGGATCGGGGCCAGAAAGGGCAATGACATTTTACAGCTTACTCAGAAATCCCCGCAGTTTCAGCTCAGCTCTCCCAGTCTCCTGTGGTTTCCTGCTCCCCTCTCAGCTGGTCCAGCCTTGCTCTGGCTTCCCCAGCCTCTGGGTCCCTGCTGCCAGATGCAGCTGATCCTTCTGACCCATGCTGGGAGGCACACAGGGTGCTGGAGGGGACAAGGAGAAGGGAGATGCCTTCTCCAGGAGGAGCCTGCCCTGGGGAGGAGGTGTCACACGGACTGCCACCCTGGGTGATGGCTCACCAGGGCAGAACATGTGCTTGTGTGTGAGAGAAGGGTACAGCGTGTGCGGAGGCTCGTTTACCTGTCTGAGGGTATGTGCAAGGAGGAGAGCATGACCTCATTCCACTCGGGAAAGTTGGCACAGGCTGGCAAACCACGGGAGGCTGGGAATAGCCCGTAGTGCCCAGCACAGCCTACAGCGAGTGCCCTCTGCAGGTGGTGCAGGTGGGTTTTAGGGTCAGAAGGCTCCAGGCTGCAGCGTGAAGGGCAGTCTGTGTTCAGGCCTGAGGAACAGCTGCCAAGGACTTATAATAGGGAGCGTGGGGAGTGAAACAACATCCCTCACCTGGAGCCAGGGTCAAAGCTGCTATTTATGGGGACTTCTGAGCGCAGGCTAAATGGCAGGCTGCATCTCGAGGAGGATCAGAGGGACAACAAGCCCAGTGCCAAAGCAAGCTAAGCACGGTCAAAACCAGAGTCAGTGTTTGTTTACATGTTCGTAATGAGGTGTGGGAGGAATCCAGCCCCAAAAGCTCCACCGGGTTTGGCTGCTCAGGTCTCGGAGCAGCATTGGGTGAGCGGGGAGGGAGGGAACTCCTGCTTGGATGTGACCATGGGGAGAAGCCCATACACAGGAGAGAAGGAAGGTCCAGAGCTACCGTAAAGAAGAGCTGGAAAGGGGCTTGTCCCTTTGGTGTTAGGAGGTGGTGGTGTGTCCGTGCCAAGGGAGCAATCTGCCTGCCCAGAGCAGGAGGGAGGAGAAGGAACAACGGCAGGGAACTGGCAGAGACCTGCCACTTGGACACTGCCTTTCGTACAGGGAAAAACATTACAGAAACCCTCCAAATCTGAATTGCACATTTGTGTTTTGAAGCCAGCCTTGCGCCCTAGCTCACTGTTTCCTTATAAGGTTTGGTACTAAGAGCGAAACCCCCTTGCCCCTTACTCTCCTCCAGCCTCCATTCACCACGGACCCACCCCAGCCTCTGCTTTCTGCAGGGAGACCGCTGGGTGCCCCGAGACCAGCTGGGGACTGCCCTGGCCCACGCAGGGAGTGGCTGTGAAAACGCCAGAGAAGGGCAGGGGGTGAGTTACTTGCTGTAAGCCCTCCATCAGGACCGTGCCTTCCAATGTTTGTTCCTTCCCCCAGCGCTTAGTTGTGGAGCTTTGCAATTTTTAGAGACTGAATAGCCAAGTGAAACTCAGAGCCTTTTCCTTACGTTCCAAAAAGAGGATTTATTTAGTGGAATTTAGCTGTTTAAAATACACAGATCTGAGTGTTGTGGAAGGGAGTATACAAGCAGGCACGAAATCCACAGTTCAAGGTGCTTAGGAAACACGAGCGCTCTGGGAATTCCTGCAGAGAAGCACCAGCTCCTGATCCTGCTGGCACTCTGTGGGCAGGTTTCCCAGCGGTTTGAGGCGCTTGCTGGAGATAAACAATAAATAGCCACAGAAAGCTCCCAGGAGAGACACTGGGTGGGAAAGTGCTGCTGTTTCCCAAGGAGGTAAGTGCTTGATTAGAGAAGGTACAGCTTTCACAAGGCCAAATGCTCCAGCGAGGTGTGGGACGCCTCGTGTTTTTTTGTGAGAACAGAAGTTGTTCCTTTGCTCAGGGAAGTTTCTCTTTGGTATCACACCACTCTGTTCTTCACTCTTTCAAATATCTGCATCACCTTGCCTGCTGGTATGCAGCCTTCTCTCACGATGGTGATGCCAACTTCCCAGAACAAGAGTGAGAAAGTTAGGATGATAATCCGCAAGGGGAGAAAGAAAGGGGTGGGGATTACATTCCAGCATAAAGGAGCACATTGAACTAGTCAAACCATCCAGACGCTCAGTGCCTCCAAACAATAAACTTCGTCAGAAAGCAAAACCACCCAGCAACACAGCACTGTGTTCAAGAGGTCGGCTTTCCACTGGAGGATCCCACTCAAATGATGACCCAGAGCCAACTAACAAGACCTAAGCTTGCGCTTCTGCTTCACTGTGGACGAACTCCTGTACCTCTGCCTTCATTCTGGTGGTCTGAAAGGAACATGCACCCTTCCTTTCGGAAGCATCCACCCTCTCACTTGCAGCATCTTTGCTTTTGTAAGGCAAATTTTGCTTGCGCAGCCTTGTTTCTCCTCACTGCCACATTCTCTGTCAACACAGAGGTCCTCCCAGAATGCCTTTTGTCAACATGTCCAGGCACTCAGGACCCGCTACCCTCTGAGCACACTGTGCTGCCAGATTGATGCTATTGAAAGGAATGGAAACAACCCAGGAAAATGCTACAGAAAGGGTGGTTCTGACACTCACTTTCATCGATCTTGGTGCAGTTGACCACAGTCGATGCCACCACCTCATCAGATTCTCCATCACAGAGAACACCCTCCAGCTTATGGCCAAGGCGCCTGTAGAGCAAAGAAGAAACAAAGCTACGCAGCACTTCACATTACCTTGTGTTGAAATTCCTCTCAACGTAGGGCATGAAGTTGTGATGGCTGCCCACCTGCTGGGTGGTTTGCAGGGCGACAAAAATGCAGGGAACAGGGTACTCACGAGATGACCATGTCATGGTGTGTGCTGTCAACCTCTCCGCTCGGGTTAGCGGATGTGATGGCCAAGGGTCCCGTCATGTCGATGAGGTGAACCAGCACAGTCAGGTCAGGCACTCTGATCATTATACTGTCCTGAGTTCCCACTTTGCTGTAGCCGGCTCCAACACCTTGAAAGACAGACAGAGGATGCTGGAAGAGGCAAGGCATCAGAAGGAGACCTCCTGCTCTCCTTGCAAGTGACTCCGCTCCATACACCAAATAAAATGGCAGGTCTCTTTGCATGGTTTCAGAAAAGAGTATTCTTGATAAAAAATCCATGATAGCAACTGTAAGATTTTGGGACTAACTCGGCGATAAGAATCAAAAGGGAAAATCTCATAGCCTTAGTGGCTGGAGATCAGCATGGCTGTTTTCGTAGAGAATAGATCTACCCAGACCCCAGAATCAAATTCCATGTGATTATTGATGTCCTCCCACCATCTGCCACACACCTCTGCCAGTTTAGCACGCATAACTCCTTTTGTTTCTTTGTTTTTCAATATTTCCATTGATTCCCAGAAGCCAGGTCTGAGCGGGGCTCATACTCCTGCCCACAGTATTTTGTCTTTTTTCACAGGTGGTAGGAAGGAAGAGGCCCTAAGTACATCCTTCCTTTCTGGACTGCTGCTCTCTTATTGATCCTCCACCCAGTGCTTGCTCATTCCTAGCTGACAGCTATGGCCTTGCAAGATGTGACCCTCCCAGGCTGATGAGCCTCCCTTTCTTTGAGTCTGACTGGGCTGAAGAGATCATCATGCTCTGTATGAGTCACTCCAGCTCTTCATTGCCCTGTGCTAAACATTTTGCTAAGACGTGTAAGAGCTCCAGAGATGTCTTCTCAGGGTGACGTGAATGGAAACTCCCCCCCTTGACATCCAAAAGAGTGTACGGATTGCTGAAAATGTGGAAGAGGGACAGGAGTGTTGTCCTATTGATCTCACCTAACTTCTTCAGCCACTCTCCTTTCTTGATAATGCAGCCAATGCCACCAGGGTACACATTTTCCATGAATTCCCAAAGCAGGGGGCTGATGGGGGGAGCAGCTGCTCGCAGCTGGTCCAGGTTTGAAATAAAGATGCAGATGGGCTTCTCTTGAGGCCTGTCCTACAAACAAACAAACAAATGAAAAACAAAAAAAAAAAAATTTAGAGATGGGCTCGACCAGATAGNGAGTCTGCATTGAGAAGATCTAAGTCCACTGGAGTCCTAGTCTGTGTACTTCCCAGGGACCACAGGCTCCAAGCAAGTAAGATGCCGTCTCTGTTCAAAATAATGAGCACAGGAGGGGACCACATGCTGTGAGCTGCGGCACAGCTCTGTCTGCATGTGCAGACTGAAGAAGAGAGAGGACAGTAGACTGCTCTTGGGATCTTGGCAGGATGCATCCAAATCCCCTGCTTCAGAAACAACCAACCCAGGAAGGCAATGTTCTGCTCATTATCAGTGTTCTTAATGTCTTATATTCCAGAGGCCTGATTTTCTTCTAACTTATGCTGGTATAAATCAAGAGAAAACCCAACAGGGCAACCCAACAGGAATCTAACCCCCTGATCCAGTACCTACATGGCCACTCCTTCAGTTCTTTGATGCTTTGACATAAGCTTGTTATAAAGTGAGCAGTGATATGGAGGGAAAATAAAAAAGCTCACAAAGCAGTGTCATTTCAGGCCTCAGCTGACATCAGTTTCAGCAGGGCCAAGTGACTAAGGAACTGGGCATGTATTTACATTCAGTTTATATTCTCGTCGACAAGGAAGGTTAGCATTGGCACCAAAGCCGGACAGAAAAGACTGCCTTTGTTACTGATGTTCACACCAAGTGCCAGCTGAGATAGTCTGTTATGCTTATTTCTCCAGGCTAGCCAGGAAATTGCCTCATGGAGAACAGACAGGGCCAGGCTGCAGAAGATGTATTTCAGGTGCAAACTTTGGGTCTCATTCCAGCACCGAATGTCTCCAAAAGTCTGGGCAAATTTAGAGCTGGGATTCTGATTCAGCACTTCATAAGACAGATAGGGCAAATACAGGCTTGGACCCACTTAGGTCTTTTCCAGTTTGGGTTTTTGTTTTGTCCCCCTCAGTGAAGCAGAAAGTAGCTAATTCCCAGTGCTACACGCCCAGATCTGCAAGTGCTTTTCCCCGAGGTTGCTCAACTTAGAAGATGGTCCATGGCTTTTCCTGGAGCTCCTCCTAGACTCTGTCCACTCAGTTCTGAGTCAGGACAACTTCAGACAAGGGGGTCCCATTTCTACTTGCCTACATAACCCATCTATGGGGTGGATGCAAGCAACAAGACATCTGCCTTGTATCCACACCTTGATTCTGTAGACCTTCTCGATGGCTTGAGGGTGTCTGCAGGAGGCTGCCAATGCATACACGGTGTCTGTCGGGACCCCGCACACCGCCCCCGTGTTCAGCAAGTCAGCGATGGTCCTCAGGCCACTCGTACGGTGGGACCTGGGGCAGATGCAGGGTGGGGGATCTTCAGTGTCCTTCTTAGAGCTCTCAGCCTGGTGGTAATCAGGAGGCAACAAAGAAGTTAGAGTGGGAGTAAGCAAACACGTGAAACACAGGGGAGGGTCTGGTCTGCCTGAACGTAGGTGTCTCATTGTGCCACGCTCCCTTGGCAGTCGCAGGGCAGAGGGAGCACTTCAAGGTGTGCTTCCCATAAGCAGGTGACAATAAATTTGCAAATGCCCCTGCCCTTTCTCCGAGTTTCCATACACATTGTTCATAATGGAAGGCAGATGGTTTTCAGCTCACATCTCCCTACAGCAGTGCTGTGATGGCAGTAAGTGGGTCAAAGAAACAGAGAAAGAAATCTGAGCTCCTCAAGGCAAGACTGCAGGCCCTGGATTATCCTCCTGAACAAGGAAGCTACACCATCATGCAAAACATCTCTTACTGTGAACAGAGAGGGTCCCATCATCATGAGATCCTTCCCAAACATGCTGTTTGCGAGCGATGCTGTTGCTCCATAGAAGCAGATGATGCTGAAGAGGCTTAACATTACAACTGAAAATAAAACCACAGACAGTCAGAGGAAGGAAGAATGCTGGCAAATTTTTATTTTCTTTTCTGTCTCATCCTCCCAGAATTGCAAACTTACTTCAGCCTTTCCTGCCACACAACATTTACAGTTCAGCACATTTGTGGGTCTAAAAATTCAAGGCATTTCCAGGCTGGTCTACCTGACTTTTTTTTATTTTGTTGCTGGAAACGTTTCTAAAAAAGTATATTTCTAAAGCACTGTGTATAATTAGAGATCAAATTCTCACTTGCTGCAAAGCCAGAATTTGGACAGAACTACTTCACAGCAAAGTCTTGGCTCACTGAACAGCTACTAGAGAGCAGAACTGTGCAGAACCCAGGAGTCAGCTAGATCCAGCAGTACCAGCCTTACAGATGTCTGTTAGGAAGCTCAAGGACCTGGGGACAGTATGGGGGAACGTTTCCTCCTGCAGTCATGGAGCCAAAAGGCTCAGCTTGCACATACACCAGTCTTCTAGGGAAAGATGACACAATCTTTTGCTTGCTTGCTGTTCTCCGTACTGAGCTTGTGCAGAATGCTGTTTCCGAAACAGAGACCCACTCACTGCTCCCTCTGGTTTGAGGGACAAAGTTCGCCTCCAACTCACTTTCAAATGGCAAAGGGAGGTTCTCCAATGTAAAGAGCAGGAAACAAATGGCCAAGAGCTCCATCGCAAGGGTCATACTGAGAAGCACCACGTTCAGAGAGGAAGCTGTGGAAAGAAATATAAACAAGAAGGACCCACATCAGAGAAAGGCCTGTAAAAACGTGTGTGAAACAGCAGAAGAGCTCATAAATGAACTTAATTGTACACGACTCGACTTCACAGAGATATGGATGTGGTTTTGTTAGCCCTTGGCTTGCAGGAGAGAAGCTGCCAAGCCCTTCATCTGCCAGCACACTGTGCTCACATGGAAAACACTTAACGGGCAGCCAAGAGGATTCTGATTTACAGCAGCTGGGCTGGAGAATGGCTGTGGTTACATGCCCGTGGCCCAGTCCGTCTAACTCTTTCACCTCATTTGAACCGTTTATTTTCTTTGAAATGTTCTTCCTTTCCCTTATGACTGCTTCTCCTAAGCCCAGCTCAGCTTCTGTTACTGGCTGCGGGCAAAACATTTCAGTTCTTGCCTAACTGGTGTGTCAGAGAGAGCTGAGGCTCCCTTGCTTGTGCATCTCCACCACAGAGTGCCCACAGATGAGATTAATGATCTGGCCCCAAACACCCTGCAATAAACGATCACCTTTGGTACTGAGACTTACCTAAAATCATTAAAAAAGCATTGAGCACCAAAAAGGCAACAGCACCAACAGTGAATCCTTCACTGTTTCCCCCGGCAATGTTCATCAAGTGGCCTGAAAGAGGACCAGAGGATTTAGCTGTGAGTAAACCATTAACAGAAAAATTATGTATCTGCAGTTTGAATGACTACAATTAAAATTAATTGCTGGTCACTGCTATAAAGAATCCTGATGCACTTAAATATTGAAACCCATTGTGTCTGTAGCGCAAATCAGTTCAGGTATTAAATAAAGAACTGGTGACAGTTATTCAAAAAACTGATTATTTTACTTCCAGCTTGTAAAGGACAACAAGACCTGGCTGAAAAGACTAATAGCTTCCTGTCACACCTCTCAGGCTTTAAATTTCCCCAGAGGTGCTCATTTTAATAGGGCTTGGCATGGAGGCCATATGAAGCTGCTATCTGGAGCTGAACAAGGCTTCTTAAAGCCCAGACTCACCATTCTGAGATCTTCTTTTGGCAATAAAGGGGCAATCTATTGCATGAGTACAGGCCAGGTTGTTTGGTCTCTTTTTTTTTGCATCTTTTTAGCATGAAGAAAAATTTTGTTATCAGTGAATCTTCTGGGAGAAGGAATTATACTGAACAGAGCAATCAGAAATTCCCTAAAAGCATCCCTTAGTTTTGAGAAAGCAACATAAAACCTTTCAGAAACCTTCATAAAACCTTCATAAAACCTTACCTGCAAACCGCAGCCAGGTCCATGCTCCCCAAAAGGTGGCATAGCAGAAAGGGAGAACGCAGCCAAACCTTCTGCCTCCTTGAACCTGGATCCTGCAGACATACAGCTGCACTATGGCTCCTGGGATGAGCACGGAGGGTACGGAGAGTTGCTGTCTGCTGGGGTCACTGAAAGTACCCTGGATGGCAGAGACTGCTGCCAGGCCATTGCAGATGTAGAACAAGGCATCTGGCACTTCAGCTTTGGTGCCACTTGGGAAGTCCTTGGACCTAGTGAAGCAGATTTTGGCAGCCATCAGTGTGGTTTGAAGGGCTGAACTGGACATTGCTTGTGTGCCAACTGGAATCAAAGCCTTTTCCCCGATGGAGTTGATAAGGCTGGCAAAAGTGGCGTACATCGAGAGAGCGGTGCAGAGGCTGCAGGCAGCCCCAAGGAACGGGTAAGCTCCCGACACTGGGATCTCATGGATGAAGGCGCATGTCAGGATGATGAAAGAGGCATTTTGCAACATCTCCAGGGTGTCTTTGTGGGTTGACAGGAGAAACAGCATGCAGGCAACAGCCAGGAAGAACCACCCTCCAAACATTCCCAGCCTGCTCTCCTGCGCCTTGCCTGGCTCAAGGAAGGTGGTGAGTACAAATTCCTCCCAAGCCATCACCAGCCAGTAGAGACTGTGGACACCAAACTTGGTAGTGTAGTAGACGTCACCTCTCAGATAGCTGTAGAAGCTGGACAGCAGTTGGCAGCCGGAGATGATGGATATCCATGCTGCTCCAACACAGAAGGTCTTCATGTACCCGAAGAAGTAAAAAGCAAATATAAAGGGAGAGATTGTATCACAGATGTTGCCTAGGGCCATTGGCTCGGCATACTTTGTATTCTTTTGCTTCTCTTCTCCAATGGCCTTTGAAGAGCCCTTCTGTGCTGATCCCAGTAACAAGACATTGAAGAGGGGATGGCCAAAGCCTGGAAGGATGTACCGTTGTGTGATGCCCTTCAACAGGAGAGCCACCGCACCATACAACCCGCACAGGACAATGACAAGCTCAATGACACCTGACACTATGAGGGCCCACTGGCCAAACAGTGCAACGGCTTCAAACACCAGGGCAAGGGCGATGGCCCCAAATATGAAGGGCATGATGTAGTTCACTGTGGCTGAGCAGAAGGAGAGGATAAAGGAAATGGAGATGTAGGCCACAAGCCCTGCCACTGCACTTTGGCTGGTAGAAAGGTGGGTCGTGGTGACAGGCAGGAGGTGGCTGACGTTCCCTGAGGGCACTGTAATGTTCTGCAAGGGAGGGTAAGTGGCTGAAATGATGCGTGTGGCCCCATAGCTACTCCACAGAGCGGAGAAGGTGAGAAAGGCTGCGCCTCCGAGGTGGTCATACTTCCGGAAGGCAAGAAATCCTGCTAGGAGCTGGACAAAACCTCCAATCAGGATGAGGTGGACACCTGAGAGACACAGCAAGATGTCAGGAGGGGAGCAAGCCACAGGAAGGTCAAGCTTATGGGGACATCCCACCACAGGTCCCACAGCCTTCTTCTGACCAGCCCTATGGCCTCTGTCTCCTCAGCTCCCACCTTTATGACAAATGTCTGTACTGAGCCTTGGTGTGTGGCCGCTGAGCCCGTTGGTATGCTCAGTCGGATGAGCAGGCCCAAAAGCACTAGTCTGGCTTGGATCTATGAAGGCTGGGGAATGGCATATGAAGGGTTTCAACCAGATTCCTGGCTGAGGTGCCCCCCACGAGTGTCGTCACCCACCTGCGAGGACATCCTCTGCTCCCTGCGGCCTGAGGCCGGTGTGCACTGTGGTGAAGTTCTGCAGGCAGAGGAGGAAGGCGCTGACGACGTTCGCCAGGAGCCCCAGCACGGCTGGCTCGCTGTAGAAGACGGCCGCGAACCCCGCCGCGCTCGCCATGGCCCTTCCAGACAAAACAACAGTGTCAGCGGTCGCCCCCACAACCTCACCGTCTCTCCACGTGTGTCTGCGTCTAGACCAGAGCTCCTCAGCCTCGGGCACTCAGCCAGCAGCCAGAGCCTTGCCCCTGCTCCAAGAGGGAGAAGCTGGTGACAGGCTCAGGTGTTTCCAACGTGCCTCCCTCCTCATCACTCAGGACAAAGGCTGCATTCAAAGCACAACTTTAGGTGCCTACTTTCCAGAGGCCTATCCAGAAAAAACAGAAAGAACCTATTTAGGCGACAAAGATTTCTGGCAAAAACATGTTTAGGTGCCCCAAATCATTGCAGGTGGTGGTGATGGTTCCTGTCTCCTCTTCTCCAGGCTGCTGGAGATGGAGAGGAATGAATAGCCTAACACAAATGAACAAACATTCAGATTAAACCCACAAGGTATTTTTGAGCCAGTCCAGGACATTTCTTATCCACTGTTACAGACAAACAGGCAGGCACTGCACACACATACACAGTCTCCCTTCCAGATGGAATTTTCCAGCTCCATCCCTTTCTTGAAACCCCAGTGACTAAATAGTCTATTTTCAAACCCTTCATACTTCTACCATTAACTCGTCTATTTGTAAGCAGCCCCCACATTTCCATTCCTCTGCACTCCTGGGTACCATGAGCTGGAGTTTGCTCTCTGGAGGTTTCTGTTAGGAAACAAAGATGAAAATAAAACAGCAATGTTCTTGCTTTTTTGGTATTTTTAGAACATTTTGTGACCTAAATGAGCTGGAAAGGGAGAAGGTGATGTATTCTGTTCTTGGCCATTCCAAAAAGTCTTTTGGAAAGAAAGGAAAGCAGAACTACTGTTGATATGGGAAGTGAGGAGGAGCGAAGGAGCAGATTCTGCACCACCCAGAGGAGGAATCATTTTGTGAATATTCATGAACCTAAGCCTCAGTGTCTGCTCTTAAACACACAGTATTCCTGGGCAGATGCACACAGTTCTGCAAATATCAGTGGCCTCTGATCTCTTTTGTTCCATTAAAAACACAAACATTTTTATTTTCTCTGTTTGTGTTAAAGGATGCAATTTTCACAAGAAGCAAGAATGAAGGATGAACAGTCAGTATTGACTCCTAGCAGCCCTGAACTGATTCAAAAAATTAAACTCTCATGAAATTTGGAAGGGGAACGGGTCTCATCTCTAAGGAACAATTAACTCATTCGATTTATTGCTTGCACTAAAAGCTGGATTTTCCAGTTCACAAAGCTGCACCGAGTCACAGTCCTGCAGGAGGAAGGCTCTCTTTTAACATCAAACACCTGTATGAATCCCTGACCTGAAGGAGGCTCTCACAAAAGATGCACCCTTAGAAATATCAGATCGGCAGCTACCTGTGCAGCCCATGATGTCGTTACGTTTCATACGACACTCAGATAGAAGCAGATGGTTTGGTTAAAATGGTTATACTTGGAGGGGGGTTACAATATTAAGTTCCTCCGTATGTTTTGCTCAGCTGTAGCACGGACAGTGACTTTCTAGGCGCTCTGCTACAAGCCCCCATTTTGGCTCAGTCTCTGGAGGAGGATGAGACAGGTTTTATGGAGGAAGATGGGCTGGCTGGATGGCTGCTTAGCTCAGAGGAATGATTTCCAATTTACTGAGACTCAGTGGGTTTGCAGCTGCTGCATAGTGACCACGGCAGTGGTTTTAGAGCCTGCAGTATCTTGGTTTGGGGAGGGATAGAGGGACACACCCCGCAGGGCTGCTTCCTTCTGCTTGCAGTGCTCTCCTTCATAGGACATCTAAGAAGTACCCCAAGTGTGCTGCATCAGGATATACAAGTATAAAGGGAAAGGAAGCAAGAGGATTTAGATCAAGACATGGAAAAGGAGGATGATGAAGGAGCTTCCCTTGGAAGGAGGAGGTTTAGGGGCTGGAAACATCTTCAGACCTGCTCTGCTCACACTGGGGACATAGATGTGTGCTCCCTGCCCTGTGACCATTTCAGGAGCTGAGAGGTAAAGTCCATCATGTCCTCTCCTTATATCAGGCAACATAAGGACACACCAAATAACTCATCTCAGTGGCAACAGCACCAGTAATGGGCTGCACCAAGACCTGGAGAAACAAGGAAACACTCAGAGGTGGTTTCTGTTCAAAGCATGCCCAAGCCCTGTTTGTTCCTAACATGAAATCACTCATCACTGCTGTCACTATTCATTTCGTACAGCTGCTGCCTCCGGCACTTTGTAGGGACCTGCTCCTCCAACTCAGCACAGCAAGTGGATAACATTACACCTCTGCTCCCTGCTCAGTGCAGCACAGCCAGGAGGCACCAGTCCTTTCCTTGGTGTTCATGCAGTGTAGCTCTTGAAGTGGAGATGCTGCAGCCAGTGCGGGGTGGTGAGAGGGAGAGGAGAACATGGGGAGTCCCCTTCTGCTGTCTGTGGGCTCTCTGTACAGGGTGCCAGCCAGCACAGCCACTGCCCAAGCAACCATGAGGACTGATGGGGCACTGCCAGACTGCTGCCTTTTTGAATGGATGGGGCAGCTGGGGACAATCCTTGGGCAGCAAGGACAAAGCCATAGCCACCAGCCCCCTCCGCCTTCTCTCCTTCTCCTTCGTGCCCCTGGCGCTCCCCAGCCTGGGGTTTGCAGAAGTGCCTGCTGAGGTCCTGCGCCACCCCTGCCCTCTGTGTGGCCTCTGAGCCGTGCCCACGTGGCTGCAGCCTCTGAGCACCCTGTCCTCTGCCCACTGCCTTGCCCACAATAACTCCCCTTCACACCCTCCAGAAAAGGCCATTCCCCCCGAGCCCCCTCCCACCTTGCTGTTACACCCACGCTTTGCAGACATCACTGGGTGCAACTGCTTCGCACTGACATCTGCTGCCCACGCTTGTTCACCTTGCCCACTGTTAGCAGGATTACGCTGGACATTGTCCCCACGGGAGGCTGGAGCAAGGCTTAGTGTGCCACTGGAGAGATATGTAAGTACCACAACACGAAATTTTCAGGCTCTTATTCCCCAGTGGCATTTCGCAATTGGTTTTCCATCCCACCGTGTTAATGATAACCAGTGGCTACATAGCTCTGTGAAAACACTGCGTCTCTCAAGATAAGCATGTTAAAAAAATGAAATGCAGTGCCTTTTGGATAAGCACATAGCAAGATTAACAGTGCACAACAGAGCTACACAGCTGGAATAAATATCACAACCATGCCTCTCATCTGGTGAAAAACAGCGCAAATCTGCCTGAGATACATTGCTGCATTTGCAGGACCAAGGTCTGGCTAGTATTTAGCAGAAAATTCAAGCTGGCTTTAAATGCAAGATGTATAATGCCAAGCTGATATCCATAGAGAATATGCAGAACATTAAATGTCCCCAGGATGCACTATTGGACAAAGCAAAAAGCCATGGCATTTCCCCACAGTCCCAAGATTCATTTGGGAACAAAAGGCCCCAGTGTCCCCTGGAAGCTGCAGCCCACGTTTCGAGTCCGCGCTAACATTTCAGTGAACCGGCAGCACATGGCAGGCAGCATCGCAGAGCTGGCTGTTTGCAAGAAGGAGAGTTATGAAAATGTTCAGCCAAATGATACAACAATGAATGTATTTCAGAACAAAAATCATCAAGAGAAACACCAAAGCCACGCTTCTCCCTCTGCAGCTTGGTTACCTGGTTTGGTGACACTTCGGCTCAATGGGAGGATGGTCTTGTCCCTCTCATTTCCTGGTAAGTACCAGTTTTATAGTCCTCTTCTGGAGGAGGAGCCTGTGGCCGGTTGCTTCACCCATTGGCACCTGTGGCATTCTGGAGACAGGAATTTCCTTGAACTTCGTCATTTATTGTCCTAAATATTTTATTATTTCCTGAAACCAAAGGGGTTTCCCTTCTGTTCAGCACAGAAAAACCACCTCTTCTCATCTATTCCCCCCACCCTCTCAGTCCCCAGAGGCTGATGTCATCTCACTTGAAATTCAGTTGCAAAAATAATCAAAAAAAAAAAAAAAAAAAAAAAAAAAAAAAACAACACAAAGCAAGTTGCCTTTCAGAAGCATATATAAACCCCGACACCAAAGCACCTTTCAGACGGACACCTCTCCCAGCCCTCGAGGAGAACAGTGCAGAGCTGGGCGTTAAGCAGTGGGAGCAGCCATCAGAATGGTCTTCTTAACTTTGCAGGTAAATACTATTCTGGGTACAGAACCTATCCCTCTCAGATCTTTCCTTTCTCACTTTGAGGAGGTCCTGTCTCTTTCCGGGCAGTTCCTCAAGTGGTCAAAATTGTCATGACATTAAATGGGAACCTGCCACGCTGGTAACAAAACCAGATGGTTTTCACAGACGCTTTATTCACTGTTGCTAACCCCTTCCTTCCATGGCTGGTCCTTTGATACATCCCAAACGTGTTCTGCTGGGGCAGAACGTGTTTCTGGTTTTGGGATGTGCTGTGTGGTTCTGTCTCCTCCTGCCTGCTCGGAGCTGGTCCTGCTCACGGCTGCAGAAGGACTTCATGGCAGGTCTGCAACGTCTGTGCTGCCCCTTCAATTGCGCTGCTTTATTTCCCTGGCTGATCTTGGCACACCTACTGGGCTGAGCTTTGGAAAATATTTTCTTTTCTCCTTTAAATATGTAGGCTCTGAAAGTCAGCTTTATCCGCTCATTTGATCTGCGTGCGTCTTCCAATGCCATTTTAGAGGTGCAACCAGAAAAAAGGCTCTGAAAAAGTTCGAGCAGCTTAGGTGACAAATGATCTTTCTCTGTCTTTACTCTAGAAATCCCAGAAGGTCTTGGCAAGCTCCCGGCAAGTGCATAAAACCGCTGCTCATGGTTTGTATCTCTCTGCAGAACAGCATTCTCTATCCTTCTATTTTAAAGAGGATCTCAAAATAATCATTTCCTTGATGTTGCTTTTTTTGTTGTTGTTGTTTTTTCCTGAATTGTAGCTGGGCTAAGCACAATGATCTAAACCTCTCAAATTCTTGGAAGACAAAGCGTGCTTAGGGGTCTTGTTACAAATTATTGCCCTGAGTGGAACAAGTGGTAAAAATGTTGATTACTAGCCCTGTGCTAAAACAGCACCTTTAACAGACTGAGAACCAGACTTTCTAAATTCTTACTCTTTGACCAGAAATTGAAGATGCTTGAATTGCAGCTGTCATTGCTTAGATTCTTACCTCCTCTCTTTGGTTTTACTTCTTTCTCAGTCTGATCTTGCTACTAGCATTGCTTGAAGTGATTCCCTGGTAGTTCTCCATGTCTCTCAGCTGCATACATCTTCCCCCTTCAGACACATCAAGCAGACTTGTGCAGTGCAGCCACTTGGTCTGTTATAAATTTTCTTTATTGACTTCTTTTTGAATGCATTTTTAATGAAACAAATGCAATTTGTGGCACTTGGAACAACAGAAATAATGATAATCCATGCAAATCCATTTGCACTTGGACAGGTTTATTTGATAGTGTCTAATTTTTTAATTTAGTTCTGCAGCACAGCTGTCAGAGCAGGATGAAAACACTGCTGTCATTAAGTGTCTTTAATTGAAGGGTTAAAAAATATCTCTGCTGAAGTAACAAAGTGTAATTGGTGGCGGCGAGGCAGCAATCAACATTTTCCAGGTGCAGTGTGATTCGGGCAGATTTTCCTTCAGCCTCTCCAATCCAGCTGGACATCAGAGTTTCCCCTACCGGAGGGCGTGGGTGCTCCCTTGCGTGGTGTGCGGGAGACGCTCCCCACGTCCACGGCCACGCTGAGGGCGCTGGTTTTGTCGGCAGGCAGCAGGGTTTCCAAAGTGCTGAGTGGTACGGATTCCTATAGTGATCCCAGAGCTGAGGCGAGGGGGGAATTTTATTTCGGTGAGTCACAGCAGTGATGACATTCTCAGCTGTGTTTATAAGTGGATTTCAGACTCCCCGGCTCTAGGTGAGTCCAAACACATTTGCAAGCAAACTGTGAGTCAGTAGGCATGACATTTAGGGATGAATGCATCCTAGTGAAATTAGGGAATGGTCATTTTGTTTAACTGGGATATTCTTTGCTTAAAAAATATAGTGTCATGTGTACCTGTTGACTTAGATGAGGTTTCCTCTGTGAAGTTGAAAGAAAGTATTTGTATTTACTTGCTTCACTCATCTTGACTTTTTCATGTGATTGGTTTCATTTGGGCGTTAGTGCTGTCTCTTATTTGCATGCATGCATGTGCGTCTGCCCTGCCACCGCACTCACATGTGCACATACATGGATTTGAAATGATGTAAATATTAGATATACTGAGTTTTATAGCTTTCCTACTCTCCTGCGAGCTCTCTTAATGATATTATAAATTATAGTGGATCATAATGACTGTAATTCTATGAATTACAAATTCATCAAAACAAAGCAATTTGTTGTCAAAATAAAAATGGTCCCAAACTGGATATTTTTCATAGAATTTTTACACCTCCACAGATTTGGAAATGATGACTTCCAAATATAAAAGTGCCAATAGTCTGTGCTGTCTGCCCCACCCTGCACTACAGGTCATAAATACAGACACTGACTTTTCCTTGGGAAGCTCGATGTGTTCCATCCTCTCTACCATCAAAGGTGTTTCCAGTGACAGGGAAAAACTCCCCTTTGAGCAGAAGCTCAGGTGATCTTCTGATTCAATACTCTTCTGAAACACAGGCTAAATCCTCCGATATGCTGAGCTGAGTAACGGAAGAACACACAAAGGCCTTTTTTGTCTTTTAGCAGTAGCATCCTTCTGAGTACACAGGGCTTAAGGGCTTTGCTGGCTGAGTCCAGACACCCACTGCCTCCTAGTATCAAACTTGCAGCAAAATCAAGCTTTGCCCTGGTGCTGCTTGGCAAAACCAATGGAAGCTACAGCATGCAATTGGGGTCAGGCTTAGTTTTGCTGTTTTGTGATGCATTCCCAATAGGGCTCCGCTGGTATTGTAGCAGGGCCCCTGCTTTGCCTTTTCTCAAGACACAGGGGTATACTGACTTCTTTCGGAGTTGTTGACACCCCCAAAAGATGGCGGCTTGAAACCCAAGCGAGGGGATGTGGCTGAGCCCTGAAACTGCTTGAACCCCCTTGAAACCACACAGGGAGCAACCCAGAGATGCATCTGTGTGACCCAAGAGACATGCTGGCCACATCCTGTGCTCTCCACCTGTCTTTCCCCTTCAGTAAATTCAGTAAGACCAGAAGGCACAGATCTGTGAGCTGTCAGCACACAGCCCATATACTTTTTACCCCCTTCCCCTCTCTTTTGGTGCTGCAGTGGTGGCCAGAAGTGCTCCAGAGGAGACTGTGACCAGCAGCTTTGCCTCCTTCATCCATGCAGTTCAACCCAAGCATCTGTCCAAGCTTGTCCGTCACAGAAGCAAGAGGATGATCCTCGACAGCATTGGGGTTGGCCTTGTTGGCAGCACGACGCATGTGTTCGATATCGCTCTGCAGTACTGCCGGGTAGGAACAGCCCTGTCCCACCCTGTATTTGTGTGGTCCCCACTGTGACCCCGCTACCACAACCAAGACCTTATCTCATGGATGTTGTAGGACATTTGCCTTGCAGTAGCACGTCATGCAATCACTTCTTCATGCCAGACCTCACCTGAATCTCCCCTTTGCAGGAGTTGTACTCTTCAGTTGCTGTGAGCTCTGTCTACGGCAAGCCGGGTGTGAAGCTGTCCCCGACGCTGGCCGCGTTCACCAATGGTGTTGCGGTAAGGCATGCTCTTCCAGGAGCAGCTCCGCTTTGTGGTGCCTTCAAACACTACATGGTATCACAGGAAGATATTTGGGTGCCTGGGAGCGGTGGTGGGGGCCAAGAAGTAATGGGTTGCTCTGTAGTCTCGCACACTGCTTTTAGAGGGGACCAACCAAAAACTGTGGGGATCTCTGGATGACAGGTGGAAGTCGTTACAGCTTCAGCAGTGCTAGCAAGGACCGCAAGGACCCCCTCAGCTCCCACCCACCCCATGTCCTTATCTCCATTTCCCTGGCAGACTCACTCAATGGACTTTGATGATACCTGGCACCCTGCTACTCACCCGTCAGGGGCTGTTCTCCCAGCTCTGCTGGCAGCTTCCCAGATGCTATCTCCGAGCACAAAACCCAATGGCCTGGATTTCCTGCTGGCATTTAACGTGGGCCTGGAAGTGCAAGGCAGGCTCATGCACTTCTCCACTGAGGCTCACAACATTCCCAAAAGGTAAATCTCATTTTTTAAATCTAGTAGGCTGGTGTGAGTGACCAGAGCTAGAGCATGATGGATTGATTTCATGAAGAAAAACAAGTCTAAGCGTGTAACTTGTCCCCTTGTGGTAGCTCACACAGCTCTGCAGGCTCCATGCCACTGTGCCAAACCCTCTGAGAAAATGTCCAGATCTCAAACAATAGTAGATCAATAATAAGTAGTTAGATATTTCATCAAACTACTCAACAATGAAGGCTCAACAATGGCCACAAAAAGTGAGCATGGGAAGAGTTGGTGAGTCTGTTCACAGGCTTGCTCAAGGTTTTAAAATGCCACTTTAAGTCCCACTGAACTCAGGATCAGGGTAAAGCCCTGCTGAGAGGCCAGTTTTGCCAGGACTGTTGAGGCACCACTTATCTCATTTTCATTTGGTGACCTTCAATGATCTCTTCTCAAAAATAACCATCAAGATGACTGAGATTCTGGTGTGGCCCAAGGGAGAGCATTAGCCTGGAGCTGTTGCTGTTGGGCATGTTGCATGAGGCCACTTTATCTGTCTGGGAGGGTGAAAGTCAGGGTGAAAGTTAAGCTGCATGGACACAAACCATGCTGCCTCTTAGGGGAAATAAAGAAGTGCTTTCTGGAGATGCTAATCTCACTCTATTTTCTCCAGTGAAGTTTCAAGCAGAATCTTCGTTTGCAGATGGCTAAATATTGGGTCAGGTGAACCCCACCTGCCACAGAGCCGTGAGGGATTTCCACTGGCTGATTTCCACTGACATTTCCACGCTCATAGCCTGCAATTTCCCCTTTAGGTTCCACCCTCCTTCAGTGGTCGGTACCATGGGCAGTGCTGCGGCCACCGCAAAGCTGCTCTCTCTCAGCATGACCCAGTGCGCCCACGCCTTGGGCATCGCTGCCTCGCTCGCGGGGGCGCCCATGGCAAACGCTGCCACGCAAGCCAAGCCGCTGCATATCGGGAATGCCACCCGCCTGGGCTTTGAAGCAGCACTGCTGGCTGCCCGAGGGATGGAGGCTAACCCCTTCATTCTGGATGATATCCCTGGCTGCTCTGGATTCAGTGCTTTTTACAGTGTCTATCAGCCCAAACCACTGTCTACACCAAGTGAGCACCATGAGTTCCTCTTGGAGAAGCAGGATATTGCTTTCAAGAGATTCCCAGCCCACCTGGGGATGCACTGGGTGGTGGATGCTGCCTTGTCTGTCCGGAACCTCTTCATCAACTACGCAGGGTCCTTCTCTCCCTCTTTGATCCGCACCATTGTGCTGAAGATCCCAGTGTCAAAGTACATCAATCGGCCTTTCCCCAGCTCCGAACACCAGGCCAGACATTCCTTCCAGTTCAATGCCTGCATAGCCCTGCTGGATGGAGAAGTGGGCCTCAGCTCCTTCACAGAGAGCAGCATCCACCGGCAGGAGCTGAGGGAGCTGCTCCACAAAGTGGTGGTGGAGCACCCTGAAGATAATGTTGCTAACTTTGACAAGATGTACGGAGAGGTGGCACTGCTCCTGCACAGTGGAGATGTCCTGACAGGCAAATGTGACACTTTCTATGGCCACTGGAGGAAGCCTCTGAGCAGAGAATCACTCCTGAAGAAGTTTCGATCCAATGCCTCTCACGTGCTTCCAGAAGAAAAAGTCGAAACCATCATCACTATGGTGGACAACCTGGAGAACCTGTCAGATAGCTCCCAGCTGGCCTGCAGCCTGTGAAGGAACAGCAAATTGTGCTTTTGATAAGGGATTTATTTCAGATAAACTTTGATTCCTTTTTTTTTTTTTTTTTTTTTTGGTGCTTCACTATTCAATTCCAATGATAGGAATGTTCCTGCCCCTTGAAATCAAAGTAGATGCGTTAGTATCAAAGAAGCCCAAGAGGCAGGAGGTGTGTCTGTGTGAGTAATTAGTGCACAGATTAAATTTTGACTCGCAGTTTATTCTGAGTAGCTGAAAGGCCACTAAAAATACCAAAAATATCACATGGAATTCTGTTCAAATCCTGAGGTGTTGTCTGGAAGCTGGTCCCTACAAAGGAGAATCTAGATATTTTAAAAGTTGTTGTCAAGGTTATTTCAGTACAGAGTGCCTAACTGCTGAGTCTGGGAAGAGGCGGACTTTCAGTTGCAAAATGCGTGCTTTTCTGAATGTTCTGCTGAGCATTTTTTGGATCATGGTTGGGTAGTTGTACTGGCCAGATGAAAAATCTATCAGAGTTACTGTAAACAGCCCTGCCTGCAAAGGTCTCAGGCAGAGGAGGATTTTTTCTTTTTTTCCCATCGAAACCTTCCTTCCCATTTGTCCAGCATTTGGGAAGTGGTTGTCACTGTTCTATGTACAAGGAATGGTTAAATGACCCTTAAAACCTTTAAGTCTTTCCTGAATGAAAGGCAGTTGGTAGGTGAGGAATCCTACATCAGTCCTACATCTATATCCTACACCTCCTGCGAGGTGATCCTAGGGCTGTATCACGTCATCCCTTCTGGCTTTGAGCAGGTCACCGAGGCACCTATCAGAGCCAGCTCGTCAGAGGTCATCTCTATAGTGAGTGAAGAGGTGGGCACCTCTGGATTGTGACTTGGGCACAAGCATGCTGTGACTCACACTGGGAAATTCCCGTTTCTCTACCCTGAGAGAAGGAAAAGCATAAAGAGATAATCCTTACATCATCTTTCTGGCTGGGATAAAAGCTGTAACTTGTGCTCCTGAGTAACCATTCACTGAAGGGTTTCTTACTCTGTTCTTTCTGAACAGCAAGATGGAGAACTATGCCATACTCCTATGCACTTTAGATACTGTGACCGCTGATCCAAAGTACTTACTTCCAATGTGATCATGATGTAGGCACAGAACCTGCTGGGAAATTCAGGCTTGCCTTCTGCTGAGGGGACCGAGATGGGACTAGACAGGTGAGAAGAAATCTGGGCCGGTTCCTTTTTTGCTTGCTGGTAGCGGGCTCTGCAAAGAACTTCCCAGCCAGAGCAAAAATATTTGCCAAGCTGTTGTAATTCACTCTCTCATACTGTCTATCATAGTCACACTGAATCTTTCTAAATAAAGAAATGAAGTAAATTCATTTTCTGGATAAAGACTTCATGCTACATTATGTAGGTTTTCAGATTTAATCCCAGCATATACAACGCAATGGCTTTTGAAATAGAAGGAGAAACCAGCAGAGGCTAGGCCAGGATGAGATGAAGCTGAGAAGATCAGATGGAAAATGGCACCTATTAGTTGATGCAGTAAGCAGCTTCCCCAAAGTATCTAGGAGCTGAAGGTACACTTGAGGATATTTTCATTCATAGCATTTCTTCTACAAGCCTAGGATCCTGAAAACACCTTCAGTCTCCTAGCCCGTGAAAATGTCTAATTCTTTATTTCCAGTTTCAAACAATGAATGTTTCATTAAGAAATTTAACTTCCTGGCAACGGAAGTGAGGTCTTATAAGAGCAAAGGAAAAAAAGAAATGTCCTGTGGAAACTATGGGACAACTTGCTGGACACTGAGAATAATTCAGTAAATAATATGGTGCAACTAAAGTTCCTAATTTCTGTTCTCAGCTGAATAAGATCCATTGTCCTTCTTTCTACTGCTGATCCAAGAAAAATTACACTTCAATAAAATTAAGATAATGAGACCTTTATTCACAACCATATTAACACCAGCAAGCTCAGTGAAAGAAACACTTGCAGCACAGAGCCAGGCGGGTCACCTGCTAGCAAGTAATCACTGAGGACAATCCCAAGCCCCAAATGAATGGGGCTGGGCTGGAACACGAGCCCAGGTAGAAGCCCGGGCCGACAGAGTTGGGGAGCTGGGGCCGGTAGGAGCGAGGCGGCCGTCAGCACCCTGGAGAGCGGCCGCGGCCCCGGGGCGCCCAGCGCGGGGATCCCCATTCCCAGGGGTCCCCTCTTCCCGCAGGGCTGCTCTGCACCGGCAAGGCAGAGGGCGAGCTTCGTTATCCCACCGGAGCGCTTGCCGTTCATTCCCACAAACGGTTCGGCCCGAGCTGCAAGCAGCTTTCGTCCCTACCGCCGGCACTGACACAAGTTCTGGGTAACAGGAAGTGCTGTGTTTATTAGGATTTGCTTTTTTTCCACCATGGATTTTACCATCAGAAAAGAAAAATAGTACAATTCACGGATTATTTAAATTTTACAGGTGATTTTAACTGTTGAGGTCAGAAAAGTTCAGCACTATTTCCTTGATGATAACGTTGCTACCGCAGTGTGGCCAGCTGAGGAACTGCTCTCCTTGAAAAACCCCAAGTAACCTCGCTTTGTTCATTTATGCTTTTAAATAATTGCAGTATTAAAGAAAGAAGGAAACTCAGGCAGTGACAGTCCAAGACAACCAGGCTGGGCTGCAAGGGGAGCCAATGCAGAGTTCTTTTGCCTGATGCCACTGTCTTCTTAGTACCCTATTTCCCTCTCACCCCTGTAAAAATCTCTCTGAGCTCCCCAGCTTCAGACACCCTCCCCTGCATGCAGCCACCTCATTGCTGCTTTCTCCCATCCCAGGTGAACAGAACCCTGTAACGTTTTGAGTGTTCATACAGAACCGAGTATGAGGCACAGATCTTCAGCCTTGTGAGCAGTTTCTGTGTCAAACGCTGGGGCTCAGATCCCAGTCCCTAGACAGCTGGGCTTCAGCAGGACTCATCTTCTAAGAAAGTCATGAAATCTCAATTTATAGTGATATAGCTGTCACATCCAGGGGTGAGAGCTGAGCAAGCCAGAGCTGATCTTGCCTTGGTAAAGCTTTCAAGGTTCACACATTCCTGTATTTACAAATGGGAGTTGAGTCTTGTCCTAGGTTTACAGAATGGAAGCTGGCCTCTTCATCACACCTCTTGCTGGGACAGAGGCAGAGAGTATGGGCTGTCGTTAGGGTTCCCCTCTGCTGGCTGCACTCGTGTCTGTGCTGTACCTGGAAACCTCAATCAGATTCTCATCAGGGTCTCGGAAGTAGACAGATGTTATTGGACCCGTGGCACCAGTCCTGGCAACAGGACCTTCTTCAATGGTCACCCCACAAGCCTGGGAGGAAACATAAGAGCAGGATTTTAGTGCTCAAGGGAATCTTATCGGGGCATTGTGCACTCTTCTCTCCAGCCTTAAAAATATGAGCTGTTGCATGAAAAAAATTCTGACATTCCCCAAAGCACAAACCTTGAAAATGTCACTTGTGAGGCTCTGGCTTCACACCTCCCAGGGTTACACCACCCTGCACACACTCTGAATCTTCCTTACCTTCAGGTGACCCAGCAGCTCGTCCAGGGGTGCCCATGTGATAAGGCAGATATCTGCAGAGCCGGGGGTGGGACATCGAGCCTTGGGTTCAAACTCCTTCCCAACCTCATGCAGGTTAAACTTCTGATTGCCAAAGCGTAAAGCTTTGCGATTTCCCTGTTCCCAAAGAAAAGAAAACAATCAATGTCCAGTGAGACTTACTGGGCTGGAAGCTTTCAGCATCCCCTCAGCTGTGTAGTCCTGAAAGTCTTGAGGACCTGGTTGTGGCTCTGACAACTTCAGGCCCTTGCCGTGGCAACCCAAGGCAGGAACTGGCTGCTGCAAGGCTCCCAAACATCCCTCCAGATGCAGTGACCTGAGACAGGCCCATGGCCACATGCAGCTACTTCCAAGCTATAACGATGTAAGTGTTCAGCTCTGGGCATCTGCCCGTGGGACAGCCACATGAATGACGCACAAGTTGAGGACAGCACAGTGAACAAAGCCGAGGCAGTGGGAAGGCAGTGAGGTTTTGGCCCCTCATTTCTTTGCAGATCATCAAGATTCCTGCAGGATCTTGTGGCAACTGAGTCTGGAGCCCCTCAGAAATGCAAGACGGTGAGCTGCCATGTGTGGCCCCGTGAAAAACAGATAAATGCTTGCTGCAGCCCTGGAATGTGAGTGGAGCTGATTTTAAGAGACCTGATGGGGCAGACCTTGATGGCCTTCAGGTTGTGCTGGTTCTACCATTCCTACACCATGGAGAAGACCTGGAGCCCCTGCCAGATCCACAGGGACAAGCCACGAGCCCAGGACTGCCGCTCCAGGTCCCTGAGGACTGAGCCTTGCCTGTCTCGCTTGTTACCTTGAAAGTCACCACCTCCATGCCCAGGACTTTGGAATAAAAGGCAACAGTGTCCTCAATGCTCTTAACAGTCAACACGAGGTGGTCCAGGCGCTGGATGAAACATGGGGGTGGACTCATACATTCCTCCTTCCAGGACATCATCTCAGAGCTGTGAACAGAGTGCAAAGCCACAGAAAATGAAGGTTAGGAACATCCAGCTGCTCAGGGAAATGATCCAGGCACCTGTGAACTGAACCATGAATGGAGATCAGATGGGTTTTCTTTTGGCCTGCAGGTGGCACAAGTACAGAAGCAATAAATTCTCCTCCCTGAAAGGGCCTCAGACCCCCATTTGGCTCTAGTGGGACATGCCAGAGACCCTGGCTGGGGCCACATCAGGAGGACAGCTGGGTGACATCGCTGATGGCAGAGCTCCGCAGGAAACCTGTGTGCACTAAGGATGGACCATGTGTGTGACCAACCCTTCCCTCCCACCCTCTCTGGTGTCCTCTCCAGGTTCTGGGAGCATCTTTGCACCATGCTGTGGAAAGGAAATGGATTTGGTTCTGATGGCTTGATTACTTTTAGGGGGAAGTTTTCATTTTGTTTCAGTTTTGGTTGATTTTACCTTCAGAAAAACAGGCTGTGGAAACTAGGAGTGTTGTGACAGTAGCAAATAGAATCCAGTTTCCTTTAAATCACTATCAGCTTGCCTACATTTATTTCTCTCTCTTAGAAAGCCCCAAATCCTGACACAAATGATGATTCACTCTTCTGAGACCCTCAGTAAGTTCCCCACTCACACCGCTGTGCAAGGGAAGCCCAACAGTCCTGCTGCCACTCAGGGAAAGAAGTGGGTGGAAAACAAACCCTGCTAACACCAAGGCAGCACCAAGTGGCACAAATCTGGAAAACAGCTCACAACACCAACCCATTTGTGCCTTGTTTTTTGCCTTCAAACTAACTCATCCCAACAGCAAGCAGAGGGTGAGGCTGATACCAGAGGTTCATGGGATGCAGCATGTGGGTACAGGGGGGGACACAACAGCCTGGACTTACAGTGGGACGTGGCGTTTTCTTGTAGGCTGGGTTCGTATCTGGCATTGCCCTTCTGCAGAGGAGTGCATGGGAAGTGGCCAGCAAAGCCCCGCTGACAGCATAAAAGCAGGCACAGCTTCACCAGGACATCTGGTCCCTGCAGCCAGAGGAGCTTGTTTGGAGCAGGACCCTGTTGTCCTCTGCCGAGCTGCAGATGGCGTTTGGTGTTTGATGACCTCACCTTCGATCTGCCTGGACTCTGAACCTCCACACAGCCCTTTCCACCCAGCAAGTTCTCCTGACTGCTCCCCAGCTGCAGGGCCCTTGTGTCCCAGCCTGCAGCAAACCTCCCCAAAGCAACTTTCCCGTCCCACGAGAGCTGCAAGCACATGGCCCCTCAGCAAATGACAATGAAACCAGATTGCAAAAAGAGGCTGAGTACCTGCAGGAGAGACAGGAGAGCTGGGCAAGGCGGTGCTGGATTTACGACTGACCTTTTCCTGCTGCCTGGAGCCGGGCTGTGTGAGGAGCAACGTCACAGGAGAAAGGGGAAAACAATAATAATAATAATTAAAAAAAAAAAAAAAGGTGCTTGGGAACAGGAGCTCTGAGCACTGCTCCCCACAGGGGTGTACTTTGACCTGAGGATCTGAAAGTCCAACCACACAGAGCTGCCTGAAAATTCCAGGGTATTTTAGCCACTTCCCTTTCCATTTGCAAGGGAAAGCAGTGTTCATGTGCTAAAGCCAAGCATGCTGTTGAGCCTGGGGCTCATACTGGGGTGACCTACTGTTAAGAAGACAGCAAGGATGTCCCTGGAGAAGGGGAGCTGTGCCAGGCAGATGCAGCTCCTTCCCCTGCTGCAGATCACATTACTTTTCACCTCTTTGTCCCCAGAATTATTTTCTGGCATGCAATGTGCTAAGGTCTTGCTGCCCTATGAGACGTTTGCCATCCCTGGGAGCACTGAAGGCTCCTAGGTGCTCCCAGTTGGTACAGAAATGTCAGAGCTATAGGTGTCATGCTAACAGCCAGAGCAAGGAGCAATAGTAACGGAGCCTGAGGGTGATGTGCACAGCTTTGGGCACTTTTTGGACACAGCTTTCTGCAAACTAACTTGTCCAAGAGGGATCTCCATGGCCTGAGGCAGAGTTAGAGATGTACGAAAAAGATGTACCTGGCTATGCCTGCTATTTCTGCTCTCCTGTCTGCTGCAGATGGCATGATCAAGAGGTTCGACAGCTATATAGTGGGGCTGGCAGACTGAGGGACAAACCTACAGATGGACTTCCCAAACCTCACCTGATGTGAAAAATCCTATTATCTTTATTAAAACTCCCAGAGCTCTTCTCACAGGTGCCAGTAATATTGACATCAAGGCCAGACAGGTCTTTGAGAGCACTAACAGCATTTAGCAGCTCTGAGAAGCCTCACCTGGGGCTTCCACCCCACATCTACAGGCCCAGGAGCAAGTGGAAGCTTGGCTCTGGGCCTTAAAACTCTTTTTGAGTGATAGTGTGGGGCTGCTGGTTTCCAGCACAGGCCCAAATATTCCCCTGCGTGACTATGAGTCCTGTTGTCCTGGATCTTGCTGCACTGCTATGAACCCACAGAGAGACGGCATGTATCCTGGTTCATTAGGTCCACAGCAGTTAGTCCAGTTTGGGGGCCAACAAGTCCAAGGGCAATTTGTAAGCAGCAGTATGGACAAGGCTACCCTGGTCTAGGGAGAAAGAGGGGTTGGCCTCACTGGAGCAGACTGCATGGAAAAGGAGACTGTCCCCTGGGCTGGAAAGTGGTCCCTTACCTGCTTTGATGTTTTAGGGTGTTCCTTGATATCAGACCATCCAAACAGTGTGATCAGTGCTTTTATTTGGTTTGATTGTCCCTCTGCACTGAACCAAGGAGTTCAGGGTCTTCAGTTTTTTTCCTGGATAGGATGTTAACCTCCAGGTCACAAATACAGAATGCAAAAGTCACATCAAGACCGTATTTTTTAAAAAAGCAAAAGCATAGTAACAAGCTGTGACATTCTTATGAGGGGTATCATAAGAAAATGGGGTAGGAAGAGGGAATTCCTTGAGAAACCATTTTCCCTGAGAAGCTAAAAAAGTCGCATTTTCTCCACTCCAACCGATCGAGCAATTGTGTGTATTCTGGTACCTGGATATAATGACACTGAATGTATCTGGGTGGCTTGGTGCATTGCAACCCTTGTGCTTCAGCACAAGTTCACTGTAAAATCTGAGAGTGGACAAAAAGGAGGGAGTTCCTGGAGCAAAGATAGCTTTCCATGTTCAGCTGCATGGGGCACTGTGGTCTGCTGAAGCACAGCGCTGGCACTCACTTTGGCATAAAATGGAGGTTTGGGGTATTTTTTATTAGATGCACAATGATTTCTGGGACGGAGAAATTTGTGGTTTGGCTCTGGAAGTTCCACTTCCCTAAAGGAGATCTAGCCTAAGACTGACAGGGCAGAGGCACCTTGGTGTTAAGTTCAGAGTAAGGCTCCATATATCAAGTTTCAGCCTGGGAAGGGTTTTGTGTTTGAGTTTAGCTTCCTAAAGGCACAGCTGCAGAGGATCCCCGAGCTGCTTTCCACAGACAGACATCTGCCTCTACGTGCTGGACAAAGTGATGGAGTTGAAGTAGCTCAGCAAGTCCTCCATGGTGAAGTCCATGGTGATCCCTGACCCTGCGTAACAGCGTTGGATCAGGTCCTGGAATTCTTGGTACTGACGTAGGAGCTCCTGTTCCATAGCGTGCCACACCACCTAGAGAAAAACAGAACATCAGCCTGTGGCAGGTATATATGGGGGCAGAAAGGTAAGCTGTCCCGCACTAAGGTACGACAAGCCAGGAGTGAGGCACTTCATCAGCAGAAGGCACTGCTCTGTACCCCTGAATCCCCCAGAAGATCGTAGCATCACATTGTAATTACCGGCAAAAGGTTTTCCTCTGGGGAAAGATACTTGTGGATTTTTCTGTAGAGGGTCTCAAGGGCTCTTTTTACTTCCTTGCCAGGGTACCTTTCGATGACTTTCCTCAGCTCTTGCTTGCTGTAGGCCAGCTGGAAGCTGACCTCCTCTTCTTTCACCCCCTGAGCAATGCGGGCTTTCACCCCTTCAAAGAAGTGCTGGAAAGGCAAGGAGACATCCACTGGTGAGCTGCCCTAAGGTGGGCTCCTGTGCCAGGGCCGGAGCCTGGCCACTGTCCTCAGTTCCCTTCCTATGATTGTGTGGAAATGAAGAGATTGCCTGTCCTTCAGGAAAGCTTTAGGGGGTTTCATCAGTTCTGCCTTTCCTCCCTGCTCAGCACGTGGGATCCCTAGCAGCTGCATTGCTGTGGAGAAATGGGACTGCTGAAAAAATCACTTTTGCTCCTTGGGGCTTCGTACAGCTTTTCTCACTAGGGAAGGCTTGGAGGTACATGGAGTGGGGATCCTAAAATCTGCCAAAATGTAAAGCAAACTCCAGTTTCCTCAGTTCTTCCAGGATCCTATGTGTAAGTAGGGAAGGTTGGTCTGTAGGGAGGTGTTTCAAAAGGAGCATATGTCTAACCACAGGCATGGCCGACACTACTAAAAGCCCAGGGCTATGCCAACCCAAAGGAATACAGGCCTCAGCTAGATTCCAGGAAAGTATCAGGAGCAGTGGAGCTCCACAAAAGCTCACCTTGCTCAGCGCAATTACAGGCCTTTCTAACTGTGCTTTTCTAGGCGTGGAGTCCACTGGGACCTTGGAAATTCTCCGGTTCAAACTCCTGCCGCAAGCAGGGTCACTGCTAAGTTCAGACCAGTGCACCTGGGACTCCTCTCAAGGTATATCTTAAAAATCTTCAAGGACAGACCGTGCAACCCCCTGGACAGATTCTTTCAATGCTTTAGTATCCTTAGAGTGCTTTTTTTCCTATCTAGCTGGAAGCTTCCTTTTCTTTTTTTTTTCCCCCACAGCTTGTAGCTGTTCTTTCACCACTCTGCTATTCACCTCATGGACCTGACTATGTCTTCTCAGTTACCTTCTTGGGCCCCCCAGCTGATCACAAGATTCCAGATGTGGTTTAGTAAAAGCTAAAAAGGGAGGTAATCTCTTCCTTTGATCTACAATACACTTAAGCTGTATGCTCTCGAGTATTTCTGCTGCAGTTTGTAGTGGAGAACTACACTAAATCCTAAGGATTTTCAGGGAGAAAGAGGTTCTTAAACATGAGCTTTTTTAGCAATGTTACTTTTAGCAATGAAACTATATTTTCCCTCACAGAGGAAGGATTTGAAGCCATTGCCAATATCAGTGCTGAAGGCAGCATGAGATGCTGAGCAGATCTTCCAGTTAAAACTACAAGATGTTTGACAGCAAAGACTGGAAACAAATTGAAAGGAACGGGGCCCATAAATAATTCAAGCTGAACTCAGCGTGGGATGTTTTAGGCCAGTGAGCAGGTCGAGAAGGAGCAGAGCAAGGACGGGTCTTGGGAACTGCCGCTGTCCCAGAGGAAGGGGGATGCCTGAGTTAGCAAAGCTAGATGCTTTTAGCTCAGTTAACAAAGCAGCCACTCAGGCAGCATGAAGCTGGGCTAGACTTATTGGTCCAGGCAGCCGTGTAAAAAGAAACGAGCATCTGCCAGACACAGGCACGCAACCCGGACTGGGAGCAGAACGGGGCCTCGCACCAAGGCCACAAGTTGCAGAGGGGCTTCTGAGCTGGTCCCAGCTGGTGCCTGTTCTTCCGAGGGGAGCTGGCACTGGGCTGTACCGTAACAACCAGCAGTAAGTGGTCAGAGGAGGTGCGAGAACTTCAGCTGATGGCTTCTTGTCCTGTTCATCATGGTCATAGAAGCATTGCTCCCTTAATCTTACAACAACCTTTCACATCTTAACAACTATTTTCTCTAACTCCTGACTAACCTTTTGCAAACAACCTCCATTCCATCCTAAGTTGTGTTCTCTAGATTTCCTTTGGTTATTTCCCTCCTTTGGTCCCTTCCCACCAGATTTGTAACTTTATGAATTGCAATGACCCTTCGAGAGCTAAGGATCAGTCCATTCTGTACTCACATTGAGTTTCTCCAGCGGCTGGCCCAGGTACCTGATGACATATTTCTCCATGTGCTCACTGTACCTTTGCTTGGCTTCTCTCTTCTTGCCCTCCAGGCACTGGATCTTCTTTTGGCACAGGAAGCAGTGAATGTGGTGGAAATTTTCCATCATGACCATGTCTGTGTTCACCTTCAGGTTTGCTGAGGACAGGCTGTTGACTTGAAAGAAAGGAACAGGATATGGAGAGAAGACCCTGTGGGCTGGGTCAGAAGGCATGAGAGACACAGAGGCATTGGCCAGCAGTGCAGAGCTGAATCAAGAGCTGAGGTGAGCCTCGTAACGGGCTGTTTGGCTCTCCAAACTCCTTGCCTTGCAGAGGAGGGTACGGGCTTTGGAGCTGTGATGTTTGGTAACTGTTTACCCAAAAGGGTGCCAAGACATCCGAGCTCAATCCAGCCCTGTCCAAATCCTTCTGACCTACATGCCAAAAGTGCCATTATTTGAACTGTCTGACCTCTAATACCAGAAGGAGGAACTATCTGTAATGTACTGCTGATCCCCGCTCACTGGCTGGATTCCCTGTCCCACCTGTAAGCATTGCTTGGAGCGCAATAGGGCTCTCCAGGCTGGGAGGCAGGGTCCCTGCACACCCTGCCAGCTGTGGGCACCAGCTGGGACAACACAGGGCCTCACTGAAAGCTGCCTGCCTTGCTCTCCAGCCTCTCTCCACCTTGGTGCTCTGGGGGTGTTGCTCTTTGGCTGCTGCTGCTGCTCCTGAGACCTCAGTCCTTGTAAGGAGAAGTCTTAGCTGTAGAGAGGAGACAGGCAGCCTGCATGTACCCTGCTCTGGTGACTCAGCTGGCGACTCTGAGGCTGTAGCTACATGGTTGCCACTGATTTTTGTACTCACTGCTGCTGAAGACACTGCCAGCCAGCCTGAGGTGTGCTTTGTTCAGCTCCCCTCTCCGCTGAGCCGTCCTGAATGCTTCCTCTGAGAAATTCACAAACTCCTCGAAGCGGCTCACGGAGGGCAGGATCCCCCCCTTCATCTTGCTGGGCACCTTTGCTTCCTCGATCTCTTTGCATAAGGTCCCCTGCCAACAATACACAGAACATAACATGCTCAGGTTCTGGCACTTCTCAAGCTGGCTGAGGAGCAGACCTGCTGCTCCAGCTCTTGGCAGAAGTGCCGTGATGTCAACATGTGGCTTCCCTTGACCTCAGCAGACTCAGAGTCAGGTTCCTCAGCCAATTCTGATGGCTTCTAGATCCCCCCACACTGTCCTCTCTACTGCTTGGCCCTTGAGCAGATTCTGCTGTGCCAGCAGGAGAGCAGAAGAGCTTGGCTCCAGCAGTTTGATGGGCTCCGTTACTCCAACAGCCTTCCAAGAGCTGCATATGTGGAAAACCCCATCAGTTTCCTCACCCTGATAAGAGAGGGCACATGCATCCCTTTGGTTTATGGTGCCCCACCTCCCTCAGACAACTGATGAAAACCACAGAGCCCGATCGCTGCCTGTTTTAAACCAGTGCTACCTTCAGAAAAGCTCATGTCAGAAGTTCAGAAGATCCTGGAGGAGATCAACATCACTCATTTCTATTTTAACTTACTCTTACCGACACTCACAATGTATTTGTTGAAGCTGCTCTTGGCCAGGAGCAGCATGTTGCCCAGGACAGTGTTGAGGAAGGATGAGGGGAGAGCTGAGGTCTTCCCCCACATCTCAAAGATGGAGTCATTCAGGGTAACCAGGACCTGCAGGCAGCTGAACGGGTGGACCTTGTTGCAGACATCTAGAAAGCCTCTCAGCTCTGGGTCCAGAGCACTGAGGATCTCACTCAGAAGCTTGGCTGTGGGTTCTTCTGGTCTTTAAAAAGGAAAAAAGGCAGCAGTTAAGTGGGAAGGAGCATTGGCACTGCGGTTAGCTGGGGAGGCATGGGCAAAGCCGAAGAAGAGAGAATAAAAGCTTTCTGTATAACAGCCTGTCTATGCTTTGGTCATCTTTTAACTCTTCCACATCTCTGTCTGTGGGAGGACATTGAAATGCCCTGTTTTGCCATACAAATTGAAAGTTTTAGTGTTTTGTGTTGGCATTTTTTCAAAGATTTGTTTCATAGTATGGTTTTGGTTTATGACCTTGCTAACAAGGAACTAAAATTGATCAAAACGTAGAGCTTTCCCATGAAGCCTCACTTTCCTGACCCACCCTGATGCAGAACCACTGCCCTGGGGAGAAAATCACAGCCTCTCTGCATGTCCAGCTATGATATCTTCTGTTCACTGATGTCCAGGGCATGAGCCTGAGACCACTCTGTTGAAATCAGGATGGTCAACAATGGCAACAAAAAATCTGTCCATCTGTTCTTCTGGCAGTCCCTGTCCCAGGCCCACACCAGAGCAATGAATCTCATCACCCACGTACTGGTTCGGAGGCTTGGCACACACAGGATCCTCTGGAGATGCCATGCTTTCTCCTTCCTGAAATGAAGAATGAGATAGAAGATATGATTTCTTTGCCTCAGCTAGAGGAAAGCTTGAGATCTGGGTAGTTTTCAGCAAAAGTCCTTCTGCCTTGTATTGCAGTCCTACATTCAATGCTTAGAAATGCTATTTGCTGAAGCCATCAATTAAATTCAATTCTCCTTCTGGAGGTCTTTATCTTCTCCCCTACCTACTCCTGATGCCGCTGACTGCTGCTAGCGGGCAAGAGCCCAGGATGGCTCAGGTGCGTTGTCACCTTTATCAAGGTAAGAGCCTGATACAGCTGCAGGAGCCAGTGGGACTGGAGAGCACATGGTCCTCACACTTACCTCCAGCACCTGCAGCTCTGCAGAGTTCTGGTTCAGCTGGAAGAATTGCTCAATGAACCGCTGCTCTGCAGTGCAAAGGGGTCGCAGCTCTCCCAGCACCTGCTCCAAGATCTGCTTAGAAACCACCAGGCACGTTAGAAATCCCTTCCAACACGTAGGACACTGTCCACCCAAAATGACACCTTAAGCCACCACGGGGAGAGGTGTCCGTGGTGTCACGTGGGACACGTGAACCATTTAGACAACCCCAGCTCCTCACCTTGACGACGTTGGCTCTGCTTGGTGTGTCCTCCTGCCCTTCCCTGCTCCCTGGGAGGCTCCAGCGTGGGTGCTGCCTGCTGCCCATCCCCGCTGGCTTCTCCAGGCCTTCCTGGAGACCTGCGGCAGGTGTGGAGGGTTGGTGGCTGGCTGGACATTTCAGCACCTCAGATCATTTTAATGGACCAAAATGTTGTCTTTTATTCCTGATCTTTTCTGTGATTTGGCCTTTTCCTATCAGATTTTCATCAGATTCATATATGCAGTTTTGCTTTTTTTTTTCTTTCTTTTTTAAATCTACCTTCTCATCTGCTTCTCTTTCGTCTTGCTTCTCTGTGATACTCTCCCTTTTGCTATTTAGGTACTCACTCTTGAGGCCTGGGGAGTGAAAACTCCTGGGTGATAAGAGCACAGATCAGCAGAAATGCCTGCAGGAGTTTCAGGAGGAATGTTTGTTGCTTACTTTTGATGGTAAATTGCCATTCAAACAGATCCCTGAAGGGGACAGTTGGCTTTTTCAGCAAGTTGCTTTTTTCAATCATAAATGTTCATCTGGAAATTAATACACTTTTGAAACATGACCAGTTTTTACCACAACATTTTCTGTGGCTGCCTGGTTTAAGTTGAAATGTTGAAAAATTTCTTTGAAGTGTGCCTCAAAACCATAATTAAATTCAATGCAGAAAATCACTGGCGAAACCTCCCTAATATTTTCTAATTAATTCTAAAAATTGCTATCATTCCAGTAGCCCCAGAGGTCCTGGGTGCCTCAGGGCACCTCTTGATTTTTTGTAATATCCAAAATATCCTTATCTGAGCCAATACCTGCAGGGCTTTTACCTTTGCAAAGGATTTGTCAGATGTCCTACACGGCGAGCAAGGATGAGAGATGATTCAACTCTGCCCATCCCCTCAGCCTTGCAAAAACCATGGAGAAAATTAATGAGCTGCTTCGTAGCCTCATTCCTACCTTTACGCAATAGGAGGTGATCATTTTAACTCACTGAGAAGTGGCAAAATCTGGGAAAAATTATCTCTCCACAGCAAGCAGGAAAGAGTTTTACAAATCTGTAGGTTTTAGTGTGGAAAAGGCGATGCGAAAATGTGAAGAAGATTTAATTAGTGGCTCAAAATTAATTATAAAGAGCTTGAGGTTTGCCTTCTAATCTCCCCTAAAATACCGAAACAAGGCAGCAAATCATCAGGTGGTATGTTTAGAAGTGATCAACACAAATAATGTCTTATAAGGCAGGGAAACCGCTCTATAAATGAGTAGAAAGAAAGAGGTACTGAGAGCTAGAGCAAGCGCGGGGTTTAAAGGAAGGATGCTACCAAACCGGCGTCTCTGCAGCCTGGGCCTTTGTCCACACAGGGGCTCAGCCCGAGGAGCAGCCCAACATCAGGAAGACCCCAGATGAGGTTCCCTCAGAGCTTGATCAGAGCCAAACCTCTGCAGAACAGCCTGAGACCAACCATCTGTGGGTGGAAAACTCTGCAAGTCCTCAAGCCTGAAACCAGCAACACCAAACAGGCAGACAGGAATGTCACCTTTGGGACTTATGTATAGAATCATGGAACGGCCAGGGCTGAAAAGAACCTGAAAGATCATCTAGTTCCAACCCCCCCGCCGTGGACAGGGTTGCCAACCACTAGACCAGGCTGCCCAGGGCCCATCCAGCCTGGCCTTGAATGCCTTCAGGGATGGGGCATCCACAACTTCTCTGGACAGCCTGGGCCAGTGCCTCACCACCCTCTGAGTGAAAAATTTCTTCCTCATACCTAACCTAAAACTTCCTTCTCTTAGTTTAAAATCATCTCCCCTTGTCTTATCACTATCCACCAATGTAAAAAGTCGCTTCCCATCCTGTTTATCAGCTCCCTTCAGGTACTGGAAGGCCGCAAGCGCACACTCTGCTGGGTCATGTCCAGCCTCTCGTCCACCAGGACCCCCAAGTCCTTCTCCACAGGGCTGCTCTCAAGGAGTTCTTCTCCCAGTCTGTACACACACCTGGGATTGCCCTGACCCAAGTGCAACACCTTGCACCCCATCAGGTTCTTGTGGGCCCACTTTTCCAGCCTGTCCAGGTCCCTCTGGATGGCATCCCTTCACATACATATGGTAGCATCCTTCCTTTAAACCCCAGGCTTGCTCTACCTCTCTGCATATTTTTTCTACTCATTTTTAGGGGCTAGCAGAAGTGGACAAAGTGCTGAAAGAGACGAGCGGTTTCATGTTTACCAAGTGGGATTAGACAGGCTGCAACACGTGCCCTGTGCTATATTTATTTAACAAATCTGGCTTCATAAAGGACCTGTTTAACAGCCAGGACACCTCTGCACCTGCAGTGTCCCCTGTTTAATGCTTGGCAGACAGAAGGCTGTTGTTTTTTTCTTGTTGCCCAGCAGGATTGAAGTCCCTTGCTCAGTGCCCATCAATCTCTTTGCAAATAGGAACCAGGACCTCTCTGTCCTATGTACAATCTTTGTTATTTCCTTCTATTTAAATAAAAGAAATCACCCTTCTTCAGGAAATAGGGCTTGGTCACATTATCTTATAAACCACAGAGCAGCTCGCTTTCCCTCTACCAATTCCCCAGGCTTGCTTGCTGCGTGTCTGTTCATTATCTCTTCTCACAAATTCCTCTTTTTAGGTAAGAAAGAGCACGTTTCCCCAGGAAACACTGTGTCCAGGCATTGAGGAGCACGAGGTGTGATAGGAAAGTTATCACTTTTTAACTATTTGTTTTACCCTGTCAGCCAGGCTTCCAGGAGGGGCATTCAGGGTGACAAGAGTAGGTTGCAACAGACCCGTTGCAGAAGGGTCTTCCTTTGCAGCTCCGCTTTTTCAGTGAATCCATATCTCAGAATTATCCTGGGATTATTATTACTGACTCATTTTATTTTCCTGTTATCTTCTGGCTATAGGCTTTCCTGCATCCTCCAGCATCAGTGACAGTTTGCAGCAGTCACTATGGCAGGTTAACAGCATTGCACACAAATGATTTTACATCACCAGTTTTCACCCTGTCTTTGATTTTATTGCCTGTTATCTTGTTTTTATATTACAAGGGAAATAGTAATGTATTATTGACTTTCTCCGTGCAACTTGTGTTTTAATGCTTTATGTATATATATATATTTTTTTCTGCTGGAGGGGTCTTGATCATTTTTTTGTTTGTTTGTATGTTTGTTTGGGGGTGGGGGCAGGCAGGGGTTGTTGGGGTTGTTTTTTTCAGCCTAGCGATAATTTTTGCTTTCTTGGCTCCATAGTTTCGCAAATCACTCTGACATGGACAAATAGGTTTCTAGTGACTTCAAAAATTTTTGCTGGAGTTGCTCATTTACTCCTTTTCTTGCAAAATTTCAAAAAGGAAAACTTTAATTAAGGGTTAGTCTCCGGGCATGTGAGAAAATTCTACTCTCTACCGCTGCCTGGCATCTGGGCATTGCGGCCTGGACTGGCAGGCGCTGGGGCAGGAAGGGGGTGAGCAGAGCCAGCACCCAGGTGCACTGTTGCCAGATGGGGCCTGCTGAGCATGCTGTGGTGCAGAAAGGAGCCATGCATGATGCAGAGCAGAGCAATGCTGAGTGCTCCCACCCACAGGGATGCAGTAGCAAGCCTGGGGCAAGTTCCTTGTCACCCCAGCGTGGTTAAATTACCCTGGGAGGGCTGCAGTGGGTCAGGCTGCTGCAGGGAGGCAGGGGCCTTGGCTGGGTCCTTCAGCCAGTGGCTCGCTTTTCTTCCCCAGGCTTCAACCTCTGGCTCCAGCCAGAGTGCGTGGTGTGTCCCCTGGGGTCTGGAGACAAGTGATGGAGTAGGTGCAGAGCTGGAAGAGGCCAGGCGAGTGCTCTGATGGACAAAACATGCCATGTGAAGTGGGTTTTGACATTCAAGCTGGGCCAAATTGGCATGGAACTTTCCATTACAGTGCTTTGTTTTTCTGAAGGAAAATGTGATTTCTGTGCAGTCAAAAACTTCCAGAGGAGACAGATCAGTTTCTCTTTTTATCTTCAGAAAAACCTGACTGGAATATTTTTAGTCAGATGCAGGCATTTCTGTTGAAATTATCACCTTGGGACAATACAGCCCCACAGCTGGCTCACCGTGAAATCATCCTGTGCTCACAAATATTGCTGTGAATATGCTCCTGCCTTCGGTGACAGGCATGGTGCCACCTCTTTGCAGGAAAAAAAGTGCCAGACCAACTCTGTTTGTGTGAAATATGGACCAGGCATTAGCTGGGCACCTCTGGATCCCCCTCACTAATGGCTCCTCAGGACATATCTCAGCCACCCATGCATCATTTGTGAGCCCCGAAAAGGGAAGATACACAGAAGATACAGCCCTGAGAAGCAGCTAAACAACACTGAGTAATACGCAGGGCCACAGGTCACGTAAATGCTGCCCAGTGAAAACCAGGGCCAGCTTTGTCTCATCCTGCCAGCTGCAGGCCCACAGGGGAGAAGATTAATTCATGGCACAAGAACACCTTGTGTTGGGGGATGATTGCCGCCTTCCCTGTTTGCAAATAAATCACTGCTCAGCAGCACAAAGGTCATGTTTGAAAATCACTTACTCCCTTTTCTTCTTCCTAGCAAGAGGGTTTTGGCTTGTTCAAAAAAGGCTTTGATTTCCCTGTCATAGAGTCTGCTGAGGTTCTGGGCATAGACCTGGAAAGATAAGACAGACACAGGAATTTCCAGTACATCTCATCTCTCCCATTTCAGAGCTTTTTTTTTTAGTTTTTTCTAAAGCAAAAGTCAGCAGAGGGCAACTGAAACAGACCTACTGATCTCAGTGTGTGAGACCTTTGGAAAGGCAAAAGCTGGCATGAAAAATGAAAACCAGACCTCAGTGAGGTACAAAGAACCAGCTCATTCACTTGACAATGTCCTTATTAACAGAAGATGCCAAGGACTTGAAGGGCTCCCCAGAACACTACAGATAAAGCACTGTTGAATAAAATACAAGTTGAACCACATTCATTTTGTGACTATCATGCACATTCAGTAGAGGAACATCAGATGACAGCAAAAAAGACCAAATTTTGTAATTTCAGACCTTCTTCTTCAACACAGTATCTGTCATCAAGTCCCATACTGCTTTCTGTCAAGCACACATGTGCATCAGGTGGCCAAGCTGGCCACGTTCTTTCCCAGAAATGCCAATTGATGGGAGCTCACAGACAGGTTTGCAGAAACCACGCTCCCAGCATGAGCTTTTCAATTT
Organism: Alectura lathami; assembly: GCA_013399715.1. Taxonomy (NCBI): domain Eukaryota; kingdom Metazoa; phylum Chordata; class Aves; order Galliformes; family Megapodiidae; genus Alectura; species Alectura lathami. The sequence continues at coordinate 159,971 of VXAV01004777.1, forward strand.
GACCGATTTCTTCCTGGTTGCAGTACTTGGCCAGGATTTGAGCCATACCTTGGGGAGGTCGCAGAACAGCACTGCGTTGGTGTTCCTCAGCCAGGCCATGAGTGGGGCATAGGGCATCAGGTCCTCGTGCTGGGGTCTGTGGCTTGGTGCAGATAGCTTGTCGATGGGCTGTGTGAGAGCAGGGACCTGAGTGTTGCCCTAATACAACAGGAATGGCAGAAAGTGTTGAATAAAACAGCCTTGAAAAGCTCTGGAAAGTAACTGCTTCATAATTATGGGATTGTCAGTTCTCAGTGTGTTTGAGAACTCTAGTTTGAATCCTATGTTGGAGGAACAATTCTGAGCCCAGAGGGATGAGCTGGCCCATCAGTACCACGTGGGATACTCTGGCTAAGCACAGTGGTTAGGAGAAGACACAGAAGAAAAGGTCATTGCTCAGCAGCATACTGAGAAAGTGTGCTTCCAAGCACTGGGAGGTGGGGATACCTCTCGGGGAGAGCAGGGTTGGAGCCGGGCTGTGTCCAGCCAAGGTCTGAAAATGTCCAGGGATGGAGATCCCACAGCTCCCTGCCAGTAACATCCCTTCCCAGATTCATTGCTTGAAACTGGATGTTAAACATTTAAGGCTATAATGCTAAGGATTTGGGAGAAACTCCTCTTCATGAAATGAAATCTAGAAGAATAAGTTGTCTTTCCAAACTTCTCCCAACGCAGATATTGTCCACTCTATCTGTTACATTGCAAGAAAAATGCATGAAAATGTCAATCAAAGGCTCAAGAGACTGGTTTTCATCCAAGGATTGAGCGTTACAAATAGACGAACAGCCATCACCACTCCTGAAGTGAACAAGAAAAATCCCTAGGTCTAAACACCTCTCTCTGTAACATGACTGAAGGGTGAATGACTTGTGGGGAGGAACCTTATGGATGCAGAGGTGTGTGCTGATGCTTTCCTGAATGCCTACAAAACCGTCCAGCAGGCTGCAGGGCCAGCTGCAGGGTGAAGGTGTGTGAAAAACTGTCTTTGGGGAGACGCTTTTGGAGAATCCTCTTCTGGTGGCACCCCCTACCCCACTGGTGCTGTTTCACCAGGATATTCAAGTTTCTCAGAATTTTAAGCTGCTGTGTAAAGTGTGAAGCCCACCTGCATCTCAAAGATGTTCGTAATGTGACTGATGAAGCGGTTTTCAAAGTTCTGCTTGAGAGTTTCAAACACGATCAGCTGCTCAGCCACTGCCTGTAGCTTCCGATAGCCTTGAGGCGAAAGAGGAGAGGTGTTGCAGCAAGGAGCAGCACGGGCTGCAGCCTGCAGCCCAGCACCACTCAGCACACTGACAAAGAGGCCTTGGGGCTCTGGGATGAATGCTGTGGTACCACGCAAAGAGAGACAAGGAGAGAGTTTAAATTTAAAGAGAGAGCTACAAATCATTCATCAGCCTGGCCATGGTCAAGGACAAGCACCCAGCCTCCTCAGAAAAATGGCGTGGAGTTTCATGCCCAGGGCAAGTCCCGTACCCTAGCAGCTCTCCACCACCACCCCAGTGGATGTTACTACAGAGAACGATCATTTTTCCATGCTCAGGTACAGACAGCTGGGTTATCCCAGGACACCACAATTTCTAGATCTTTCCAGCAGTTCCTTTACAAACTCTAAGAGCAGATGAGCTGTTACACACAGATGGCACACAATGACGCCTCACATCCAGGTCTTTAGAGGAATTATGCAGAAACTTACCAAAAGCTTGCCTCAAATTCAGTATTAAGTGGGCCAACCAGTGCCTGAGCCCAGAGGCGAGTGCCTGCATACCTGCTGGTACAGCGTGTGTGCACCAGCTCAGCCACTGGCAGCACAGATTTGGTTCCTCTAGGAATTAAGCCAACACCTCCCTATTTCTCACCACCTGAGAAAGCAAAGCACTCAGGGAGGAGCTGATGTCTCTGCCTTTTGCAGACATAAATCTCTGCCCTTGCCTTACCAGGCTGTATCTGGGTGTTCATGCAGGCAGATAACGCCTTTGCCGCAGCAATGCAGGCTTCCAATCCTCTGGGGCTGGACAGATCTGCACAGCTCAGGGCCTCACAGTGCTCCTTGCCAAGGTCGAGGTGGGTCTGAAAACAAGCCAGAAGAGAGCAGGTGCAAGCACATCCAGCTTCTCATCCCTTCCTTCCCACTGGGAAGGCTGCTGCCTTGAAAGAGCCAAGTGCTGCCTTCAGCTGCCAGGCTGCATTTGCCCATCAAGAAGTCTGCTGCTCTGTCCCTGTCAAAAAGGTCTGCACAGCAACAGCTGCACGACCAGGGGAAGGTCTCAGCATGAGTTTCAAAAGGGCTGGCACCTCTGGTGCCACTTGCAGCAAGGTGAAAGAGGAGAAAGGAAAATGCAATGACTAAGAAATAAAAAGTTCAGAGTGTAGAGGTTACCAGTGGAAGTGAGGGTGAACTGTGCTGTTACTGCACAATTCTTGTATTTATGGTAAATTGCTTTTGTAAATAACTTGCCTTCCCATATGGCATTATACAGGCTGAGGCTCACCTTGCCCACAAAAAGGACCTTTGGGGCCCCTCAAAAGCACTGGACCAGAGTGGGGGCACCATGGCTGCTGGCAGTCCAGCTGTGGTCTGTCCCAGCTGTGTGGCTGTCCTTGTACTGTCAGGACAACGTTACTCATTTCTCGGCCAGAGAAGCTCTGTAGCCTCTGCAGACAGTTTTCAGAGTGTTTGGGGTTTGCGGAGAGTTTCTGTGATAGATTCAACAAGCTGAAGACTTTGCAAAACCACTTACTGTGAGGAAGAGGATCTCGTCCATCAGCTTCGCCTTGTTGGATGTGATGTGATGTAGCAGGGAGTTCTCCTGGTAGATGTGGTCCATCTGCTGCTTCACGCTTCCCAGGAGCTCATCGTAGACCTGCAAGGTCTCCTCCACTCTGGCCACCTCTGCCAGGGCCTCATCGATGGAGCTCATCAGCTGTGTCACCTGCTGCTCGGAGGAGATGATGGCCCTAAGGTTGGCCTGAAGTGGAGAAACAGAGGGCTTCAGTGCCAGGGACTGATCAGCACCAGCTCCAAGCCAAACATCCTGATCCTGCAGGAGACGTGCATATGTATGTCTCTGATGAGGAAACTGAAGGCCCTGTTTGCCTCGAGAGGCCTCAGGCATTTGTTTTGATAGATGGTAGAGATGTAACCATGTGTTAATTGTTGCTGACAAGCTCCTCTAGAGATTAACCACTTCCAAATGTTAATTGCACCATTTTCAGAGCCCAAGTACCATGCAGGATATCAAGGAAAATAATTTACAGACAGAAGCATGAGAGGCTGCTATTTTTCTCTCCAGCAATAAGGCTTTTAAAGGAGTCTGACTTTTTGGATATTTCAGTTATCTGGTGACTTTTTCATTAGATGAAGACCAGCAACAGAAACATCCGCATCCCCCAGTACCCCCGTGCTCAGCTTTCTGCTGGAAAACGCTAGGAAAAAGAGAAGGAAAATTTCGTCTTCTTCAAACTCCTATTGCATTGCTAGTGGGATAAAGGTGAGCTGGTAGCTCCACATCCAGAGGTGGTACATACAAGAGGCTGGAGCATCACAGAGGTGCTCCTGGACCAAGTGCAAGCCACTCTGCAGCCTCCACCTGGATCTGGTGGCTTTGCTCTCGCTAGCAAAGCATGGCTTACAATCTCCCATGGCAAATGTAACACCATTTTTGCAAAGGTTGAAAGCAGGGCAGGAAGGACTGCAGGGATTAGTTCAGCTGTAGACAGGATCAGAAGGGCTCTGGCAAGTCAGAGGAGTCCTGTAGAAGAGAAGAGCCTGAAATCATAGCAGATCTCCCTCAGAAGGTACAGAGGCCACTACCTCTGTGCAGCTTTTGTGCGGGGAGACCTGTGGAGGCAGGGCAGGCAGAGATTTCACTTGCCCACGGGTCAGTAGCCAGACCTGAAGTAGGGTTTGCTGGTCCATGATATTGCTCAGAAAGCAGCAATGATGTTAAACAAATGCTCTTTTTGCCCGGCACGAGCAAGCAAACAGCCCCGCTGCCAGACTGCTGCTTTCCAGCCGCACACCAGGGACCTCCACGTTGTATGAAACACTCCTAATTCCCAGCCACAACTCCCCCGCCGGCCTGACGCCGCTCTGCCTTCATATCATCTCATCAGGGCTTTGCAGGAGGTGGTAAAGCGTTGCCGGTGGCAGCGCTGGCAGAAGGGCTCCTGGAGCATTGCTGCTTGGGCAGCTCCCGCTGGGCAGCAAACAGAATCGCTGGGAGATGCCCGCTGGGATCCCGCGAGTACGTGGGAATACCAATGTGAGAATCAGGCCTCCCAGGTGCCCCAGCCATGCTCTCCCTCCCCCTGGAGCCGATAAGCACTCGCTGGGTGTGGGTACGGCGTTTTGCAATCCCCAGAAGAGCTGGGCTAGCGGAGGCTGATTAGCATTGGAACAGAAGCACAAGGTGTTACCACTGGGATGTGGGGGAAAAATGTTTAAATATATGCATGTGCTAGTCTAACTTGCTGGTCTTAATCACCCTCAATATCACCAATTAAGCCTTAGTAATAGAAACATCTCATTAATTAATTTGTATTAAAATAAGTGATGTTTATTCATTAGAGGGCATTAAAATAATGTATTCGACAGCGCCTTTCATCTCAAAGAACGTAACAGAGTTTTATTAGCTGCCCTCACAGCATATTTTACAGCTGGGAAATGGAGTCGCAAAGTGCCTGTAGGAGAGCAAGCAGGAGCAGACCTCAGGAGTTCTGTTTTCCAGATTAAGTACTTTAGTTCCCAAGCATAAGTCATATGGAGACACAAACTGGGAATACAGAAGCTACTGGAGCTGAAGGAGTTGGGTTTCTAGTGTGTTTTAGAATATTTCCTCAACTAGGAGGAAATTCTATACCCAGAGGCGGTGAGGCCCTGGCCCAGGCTGCCCAGAGCAGCTGTGGGTGCCCCATCCCTGGGGGTGCTCAGGGCCAGGCTGGGTGGGCCCTGGGCAGCCTGAGCTGGGGGTGGCAGCCAGCCCACGGCAGGAGTCGGGGCTGGGGGGGCTGTGAGGTCCCTTCCAACCCAAACCATGCTGGGATTCTGTGACTTGCTTGTCATGCATCATGGCTGTCCTTCTCACTCCTGTGTGGGATGTCTTTTGGGATATCACTGAGATGACTTTCTGATAGAGCACGTCTAGCAAATGGAGGAGCTGCCAACACCCAGAAACTCAGCCCAGTGCCCCTCCATGCCAGGCACATTTTTTCTCTGCTGAATCACAGCCCTCGCCCCCCTCACCTCATCCAGCACGTGAAGATCTCTGCTTAGCTGCTCTGCAAAGGCTACGGAGTTGTTCAAAAGGGGCTCGTGCTCCTCCATCAGCTTCAACACATCAGCAGCTTCCTTCGCTGTCATCTCCTGGTACGCACTGAGCTCCTCCTGGCTCTCGGTCTCCGCAGTGTCCCTCCGGTCCTCCTGCAGCCTTTGTCTCCCTGCATAGCCAGGAGAAGATGTGGTATGGCCAAAGATTTCTCCTTCTGTCATTTCATTAGCCCTGCGGTCCCTGGAGACCACTGAGTCCACACTGGTGCCACAACCAACATGAGTCCAATGGTCTCAGTCTGCTAGGATAACATCACAGCATGGAATGAGGGAAGTCTCGTGGATGGGATAAAGGAGAGCCAGCTTTCCAGGGACAAAATGGACATTTGACATTTAACTTGGCTTCTGGCTGTGGTTTTTCCTTGCTCACCTCTCTAGGACTGTCTGTAGGGACATGTAGATATGTTATGCAAATCTGAGACAGATTTCAGGGATGAACAGTCTTATTCCTATCAAGTGCACCAATAGTCATGGATGGGGGAATCAAATATATGTTTATATCTGTATTTCTTGATGTCCTGCTGGGGAATGTTGCCAGGTAGGCAGCCAGTCTCCCCTGGGCTGTTGTTATAACGCTTTGCTGCTCAGCTTCCCCAGCCCAGGGTACAGGCAGCATCTTGGAGAGGCCCTCCAAAATCACTAGAGTTCGAGAACATGCAATGGGTTCAAGAGGGGATGTAGGGATGATGATGAAAAAAAGCGAGCACTCTGAATGGAACAAGGAAACGAATTACCTTCCGCTGGGCAGGAGGGGACATTCACAAACGTGATAGCACTGGAGAGGAATCGGTGGTTCAGCTTCCACAAGCATCTGATAAAGGTTTTCTTCTCGTCTAAGCTGCTAGCAGTCCACTTGTAAACCTTATCAAACTGCAGGTCAAAATCCAAATTCTTCTAGACGTAAATAATTAATTACCTCATCAGTTAGGTGCCACTTGCCTCGCCACGTACACTTAACACAGGTCACAGCCTATTTTAATGACAGTTGCTGAATGTTGTGAAAACGCTGCACCAGGAGAAAAAACACATATAGAATCCTGAAATCGTAGAATCATGGCACTTTGGTGCTATGTATGCTACTACTGTATGCTCCTGCACCACTGCATGGTCATGGCACTTTGCAAATAACCACAGGCGTGATGAAAGCACTGCAAATAACAGGATGTACAGTAATTCTGACCCTGGAAGAGGACACCAGGACACCCAGACCGAGCACTCAGCCAGCCCTGGTATCCTGTTGCAGTGCACTGATTTCTTTTCACATGGCATAAATCTCTCACCTTTTTCTGCAGGTTTTGGTGGATGAAAGCTGATGAATTTTGACAGTGGGCACTAGCAGATGCTGGGGAGAAAAGCATTCAAAGGGCAAGTCTGGAGTTATATTGCCTTCAGGATTCCCTGCCAGCCTTCAGCAGCCTGTGACCTAGCAGCTCGCTGAGCCAGAGATTGTATCCACAGCACTGTGTTTAACAACCCTTGAAGGACCTACTGTCCCAAATTTCCTAATGGTTCTTTGAGATTATTCGTAGTCTACGGCATCCTGTGGCAATAAGCTCTGCAGTTTAACGTTGTGCTGAGTGAGAAAGCTTGAATCCACCAGAACTGAGTGTTCAGAGTAAGTCCAGCACCCATTCCGCCTCCCACTGCAGATATTACCCAGTGCAGTCCTTGACCAACCTGGAATCTCAAACCTGGGATCTCAAGAACTGGAAACATCTAGAGAAAACCCAGAAACAGGTTCAGCAGGAGCACCCTAAGGTGCCCCCAGCAGCACTTTGGTATCATGCACACATCACCTGGTATCTCCCAGTGACCCTATCTCCTGCCAGGAAGGGCAGGACTGACTCTCTGGGGCCAGCCTTTGGGTTCCATGTCCTCCTTGCTGCGTGTATGGCCAAAGATCAACACTCTCCCATGCCATAGTGACCTTGGGAGCATTTTAACCTCCTGCAGAGCATGGATCACCCCATTTGGTCTCTGTGCCCCTCCCCAGTCTGGTCACCCTGCTGCAAGGACAACAAGGGTTCCTCTTGTGCATCAGTGGGATGGCAAAGGAACCAGAAACCTCATGCTGCCGAGGGGTGGGGAGAGCCTGGCTGCCCCCTCCATCCTAGCACAAATCTCAGGGATGCTTTGTAACCACTCTTCTCTGGAGTGGGGGGTTGTCCCTGTCTGTTGATCTTGAAGACGCTGTGATGGAAATGACCCCATTCGCCGTGCTGCACCCCAGCCCTGTCTGCTCCTGAAGGTCACCTGGTAGAACAGGAGTAGGGACTGGAAAAAGAACACATTCAGCATTTCCCCATGTGGTTCTTCATCCATGTGTCAATGTCTCTACATGGGTGCCTGAAGGATGCAGTCTCACAGAGAGGGGAACTCCAGCCATTGCAGACTTTGTGTTTGCCACTTTGTGATATATGTGTGTGGAGAGAATAAGGGAGCTGGCTGAGCTAGAAACATCCCACAGACAGAAACTCCTTCCTGCACCATCTCCTTAGCTCTGCAGCACAGCCTGATCTCATCTGCTGGAGAACTCAGAAGCTGCACTTGTAATTATTGATACTAATCATCATCACAGGCGCAGAGTCTGTGAGGATTTACGCAGTCCTGCGATGCTTTGAGAGTTGCTTTCTAAACACCTCGCAGCAATCCATCACACCCCGTGATGCTCTGCAGGCTCTGTAGCAGCCCCTGCAACGGCGCAGAGCGGTGATGTCCGGGGGGGGATTTACAGCGTGCGGTTTATAGCATGCCTTATGAGGAGCTATTAAAGCAGGGAGCCATCCGTTAATCACTTCATAAATATTAATATTGTTTTGGTCAAGGGAGCTGTAGCTTTAAGCACCTCTGGACTTGCAGTGTCAGGACTTTGCTGGTGCCAGGGTTCCCAGCACAGCGGAGCAGACTGACAGCCAAGCCCTGCTGTGTGTGCTGAGCATCAGCCCATGGGCTGGGGTCAGTACTGCCTGCTAGGAAATGGGGGAGAGCCCATATCTGCATTTGTATGGACCTGCCAAGCCATGCACTGGGCTGCACTGGGGAGCTTGCTGGGGATTTCACTGTGCGACTGTGAGAGGTGTCAGCTTGTCCTGGGTGCTTGTGCAGCAGCTTCACCTGGGGAGTAGTTCCCATTCCAGCAATAACAGGGACAATTCTGGCTGCCAGTGCTCAAGAAAGGTGAATTCAGCCTGGAAGAGGTGAAGAAGAGGGCTCCAGGCCTGATGAAGGGAATAGGGAAGTCAACAAAGAAGAGGAGAATATAAGGTGGTCTGCTTAGCCTGCCCGCAGGAAGGTTAATAGGGGAGGTGACTGCAATCTAAAAATATATCTGCAAAGGAAAAGAGCTGTGTAGTCTAAAGGACAGGCACTGCACTACTGCAAACAGGGTGGTGTAGGTAGGAATCTAGGCTGGGAGTCATAGGAAGGTGTTAGCCATCAGGACAAACAAGCTCTCTACTTGCCTCCCAGTAGGAGGGGGTTGAAAAACACACAAAGGCTGTAAGACAGGGCATGATCCGTTTATCTGATAGAGGGGAAAGGACTGACAATCCGAGAGGTATTTTCTAATCCTAACTCAGCAGCCAAAGCATGTTAAAGACTTGGAGGAGCTAGAAGAAAGCTCAGGCAGGATGAAAGCATGCATTTCCTCACGCACGGGAGATGTAAGACATTGAAGACACCCGTTCAGGTCTAACCGCAGGATCAAGATGCCCTGCAAACCTGCAAGTGTGATTTGCCTTTCAGGCATGCTGTGCAGATGTACTTTATTTGTCCTGGGTGTAGAACTGGAAAGCTGCTCTTTTCCTCATTTACTTCTACGCTTGTGAAAACCCAGGCATTGCGCCAAGCCCCCTGGAACATTCACATTAATAAAAAACCTAATTATAATAACTTTAACGACACTCTGCCAGCCCTAGCAGCAGAAAGGGAATATCTTGTCCATGTTTTTTTCCCCAAAAATTTCATGTCCTCCTAAAAGCGCACCCTCGTGCTCTCTATAATCCTTCTTTCAGTAAATGCCTCCACTTAATCTTTAAATACCCTATGCAAATGTCTGTCAGGAGGCTTTGTCAACATAGATGGACAGATGGGTCTGACAATGTGTTCTGCAAGCCTGGAGATCTGACAAGAACAGTGCTTCCCAGCCCATCTCTCTAGCCTCAGGGCTGCTGCAAAGAGCTTCAGGAGATGCCCACCTGAGGCCACGGTCCCAGGGAATCAGGGCAGTTTCCCACTGATGTGGGTGGAAGCTGTGTGGGTGCAATGGCCAGCCCCTCATCGCTAGCGTGTCTCTCTAGCATCATACTGATTTCTGATTTCTCTCCCCCATGGTCAGTTCTGCCCTGTGCCACAAAAGGAAAATCATTCCTACCTGATCAAGAGTCTTGCCATCTACCAGCTTCAGCTCTGCTAAGGGCCACTTGTAGGCTGTCTTGTACTGCTCTCCTCGGTCGACCTTGACATTCACCAGAAAGGGCTGCATTGGCCTACAGGCATCCACTGAGGGTGAGGGACAGAAAAACAAACAAACAGCCCCCCAGGAGGTTATTATAAGCCCAGTGCACAGCTGCTCCGTGTGGACAGGGAAGATGGACAGGCAGACACTGATCTTGCACTGTGGCTGCAGTGAGCTCTGTATGGGGAGATGCTACAAGGCTTTTCTCTTCATTGAACATTTTACATACTGGAAGTGCTGTCTGGGGTCTAAGCCACAGCACTTTAATCCAACTGAGAGATTCCCAATAATTTCAAGGTGTTTTAAACCTGGTCATTATGCTCCGGGTAACACAGAAGTGGTGTTTCAGCAAGATCCAAAGGTGACAGGAGCATGGGGCCCTACTGCCATAGGATTTATAACAGTTACATGCCATGTTGCAGCCCCTTCAACAGGGTCCTGGTTGGACTGACACCTGCACTGACACCTCCCATCAAAATTCAGTTCCAGTGCTAATTAGCCCCCAGTCACATCTTGGTTCATCTGGGAGGCATTCACTGTACCTCATACGGCTATTACGATTTAGATCTCCCACCTGAGCTAGATACATCCAGCAGGGAGATATGGTCTGTGACACGGGTACCTCATGGATTTTGGGTGCTTTGTAGGGTGGCTGTGTCACCCCTGGGAGATATTCCTCCTGCCTCCCATTGACTACAGAGGGAGTTTTCCTTTAGGCCAAACAATGTAGCTAAGGTTGTCCGAAAGGAATCCGATAGTAAGTGACTGTGCTGTCTAGAAGCTCATTGGCAAGAAAGTGTCTCCCCTGAACAAAAAAAAAAAAAAAAAAAAAAAAAAAAAAATCACCNGCTAACAACCTTTTAGGTGCTGCTGAATGATAATGCAACCAGAAATGCATAGGCCAAAGGAAATGTAAGAGTTCCCACGGCACTTGCACCTTCAGATCCTAATCAGGCATCTGCACACTCCTGGAATATCTGAGGTCTGCTGAAACTTTCACCAAATCTATGAAGAAACAGAATGGGGCTGTAATGCTGTGTTGTGTTAGAAGAGGTTGGTTTTTGAGCTGCAATGACAGATTTGTTTCAAATGGTAATAAAAGTAGTCTTTCCTTGGCAGAGGGTGAGCTGCAAGAAACCTCCCTGCGCTTGCAGCTCAGCCTGTCTCCTGGCTGCCCTGGGGTTCTTACCCGCTACACAGAGAACAGACATTTTCTTCTTCTTCCCCGTCTTCCAGACACGAATGGCTTCCAGCAGCCTCTTGTTCTGCGGGCTGAACACATCATTTTCCAGCGAGCTCCAAAGAGAAGCCATGCTGAGACGTGCATGCAGCAGCAAGTGGGAGCACTTCCACTGGTGCTCGTGGTTCCTCCTGGGGAGCAAAAAGAGGCCAGACAGCTGATCCCCTCATGCTCCTGGCGCTCTGGTAGGAGGCATTACCCCCACACTTCTTTCTTGGATAAGGGCCTTTGTTGTCCTGTGGATAACCTGAGTGTTAAGTAATGTTACAGACCTGAGGCTGGAAGTCCTGCCTAGGGCAAGCAGGTCACCACGGTGCATCCAATACAACGAAACTATCTGAGTTCAAACCGTCACCTGGAGGTCTGAGCACGCTTTGCATTTAATTCATGTGGAAAGAAATAACTGCAAAGTCCACCTTGCTGGAGAGGGGTCTCCTGCTGAAGGAAAACAGCTCACATCTCCCCATGCTCCAGAGCACTGCCCAACACATCCATTCACTGACACAAGTGAATGGCACAGGCACCTACTGCATGTCTGATACACACGTGCTCCTCAGGAATAACTATTTTCATAAGGAAATGTAAGAAATACTTATTGAAAAAGAAAACTCCTTATTTCCAAATAAGCATAGTTCCAAATAAGCATAGCATCTTGATCAACAGGACCGTGTCCATGGGCAGCAGCTCCAAGCAGTTTGTTGCCTGGGTATTTTTGTCAGACCTAGGACTCTTGGAGCACTATTTTCACTGCAAGTCAAAGCCAACACTGTCTGTGTAAACATGGGGAAACAACCAGCAGTTTTGTTGCAGTCCTTGAGCTAGGTGATGAGCAAATAAACAAAGTGGTTAAGGCTAAATATGCAAATTTTTTAATAAGAATTAGAAATAAGTAGCAGCCTGGAGGAAAACAATAATGTATAGAAAACTCACTTTGAATATTCTGTAAGAGAAACTCACTGCTACCAAAATTAATAAGTTGCTTTGTGGCAAACTGTAACAAATGAAAACTCCAACAACTCCCTTCCTTAGCGACGGGGATTTCAGCTCAGCCACGGAGTTAGCAAACTTGAAATCACATCCGCAATTATTAAAACCCTTTCCTTCTGTGGCTGTGACAAAAAATAAAAAAAAAATAAAAAATAAAAAAGAATTTGCTGCTAAGATAATTCCTTTACTACAGTATCTCTTTGAGTGCAGTCCCTCATGGGACTTTCTTGATCGTCATCAGTTTTCTGTCCTCTCTGATGGCCTGGACCCTCAGAGGCAGGGATGGCAGCCCCAGCCCCTCCCCGCTATGCCCGCTGTTGCTTTCAGGCTCACTAATACACCTATAACAGCACTTGAGCAGCAGCTAAAGGCAAGTGATTGAAAGCCAAAGCAACGGAGGTCTCACTGCTGGCTGATAAGCTAATGCAGAAAGCACAACGCTTTTCACCAGTGTAATTGAAAAGCCAGTCCACACAAACCCCATTTCCTACAGAGGACCAGAAATGTTGAAGATCCCAGTGAAACCCGGAGATTTTCACAAAGGCTCATTGCCCATCCAGGCAGCTGACAGAAGGGAAGAGAACGTTAGTGAAAGGAAAATTGTTCAAAGACTTTACCGGCTGCGTCTTGCTGAGGATAAACTGCGGGATTTCAGTCACAAAGAAGTCTTAGAACAGGAAACTGTTGGTAGAATGAAAGCTTGAAGAGAAAAACAGGAAGCCTGAAGAACCTGAGCAAAGCCCGTGAGCAGGCGGCTTGAGGTCAGGGCAGGAAATCACTCATGCAAATGTCAAGATGTGCAGCAAGCAGGTGCAAGCAAAGCATCAAAGCAGCTGGAGGCGAGGTAAAAGCAAAGCAAGAAAAAATGGCCCTCCATTTCCAGTCTGCTTCTCTATGAAGCCAAACTACCGGATGGGGAACAACAGCGGTTCAGCTCCTAGCTGGACCTTGTCTCCTAATTCCTTCTCCTCCAATGAGGGGTCTCAGAAGTGTGACAGAGATTTAGGAACTAGCTACAATGCTAATGGCACATCACATGCCTTCGTTAAGCAAGGCGTAATTGTGATGCATAATTTAGCTTTCAGCCCAAATGAAGTCTTGTGCTGCATCCTTGGGATGCACTTCAGCATGAAGCCAGTCAGGTCCTGTTGAAGCCATAGATGGTAGGCATTGGGGGAAGGCATTGCTGCAGGTGTTATCCCAGAAAAAACTGAGAGCCATGCTGGAGCATCCAAAAGCAGTGTTCCAGAGCCTGGAATGAGCATCTGGGAAGAAGCATGGAGAAGCATTCCCAAGGTCTGGCTGTAGGGCGGCAAATGATGCCTGAAGAAGCACTTCCGTGGTCCCGGAGGATGGTCTGGTTCCGTCCATCTGTTGTGGTCCTTGGCTGGGGAGGAAGCCTGGTGTGCTCTTCTGGTGAAATGAGCTGAATTTTGCAGGGTGGCCTCAGCTAGGAAGGAGGCAGACAGACCCACCTCTGGTGCCACCTGCATGTTGCCTTCACACACAGCTTCAGAGCCAGGCTTGGCAGCCCCAAATGTGCCCTGCTCCTGTTGAACAATCCAGATCATTCACAGAGGGGCTCTCTTCCAAACCTCTGCACCAGCTTATGTGTTTCGGTGCCACTGACGTGCACCCATGCCATAACTCTCTGCGTCCAGGGAATAAAAAATTTACCTGTGTCTTAATGTCTGGGTGCCAAACATGACCGAGTCAGGCTGTATCGACGCTCCTGCTGCGTTTGGTGCCCTGGAAAAACAGCTTACTTGATTTGTGAGCTCCAAGGACATGACGTGCACTCTGGAGGGTAAATTAGATGGGGCAGGCATTCTGGAAGAGAGAGAAATACGATCACAGCACAGAGCAGGACTGCATTACCACAGCATCATTTACTGTGAGACAGTAAAGATGCCATGCCAGGGCTTCCATTCACAATTTCGTATTTTTTCCATAAACAGTATTTCCATAAACTTTTCAAAAATCCATAAAAAGGACTACTTAATATCATCTTGCTCACAGAGTGGATTTTCTCTCTTCCAGCCAGCTGTGTTCAACTTTGTTATTATTCATGGATGTTGCAGGAAAAACAAGGGGGGAAATGCCTTCCTTGCATTACTGCGTGCAACAGAGGAGAATAGCTCACCCAGATGCCAGTCTGGCACACAAGCCCCAATTCCATGAGGAATAAGGAGGCTTTTAAGGAGCTAAAATAAAATTCCAGGGATAATGCAGGAAACAAGGAATTAGCATAGGATCGCTGCTCTGCCCAGGCAGAAAGCTGCTCTGTAGCACTGCAGTCTGGCACCAGCGCCCAGACTCCCCTGGATTATTTCCCTGGAGTCTCACGGCTGATGTAGACACTGAGGAATCAAAGCCTGTATTTTAAGCAGAGAATACATCAAGCTTTCTGAAGGCTGAGGAAGCAAAAGCAAACAAACCTCAAAAATGCCAAGCCTTGCTGGCGTGCATTTCCCTGCTTGCATCTGCGAGCAGGATGAAACAGCTGGAAGAGCGATGCAGATGGCCAATTAATCTCAATTGCTGCAGACTCTTAATCCTAATGAATTCCTTCTAAAAATGCAGGATGTAGTTAAACAGTTTTCATGCAAAGAGAAATTCGGAAATTTCTTGTCCAAGTTAGAACATAAGGAAGAGGGAAATGCAATGGAAATACTGTGTGCCTTGCATTAATTTTTCCAGCCAACTCCAAATGCAGCAATAACTTGATTATTTTAACATTCAGGCTCAAGGATTCAAAAACATACACAAGCTGGAGTGTCTGATTGCCATTCTCTGACCAGATTAACAACCTGCAGTAGTTTCCTTTTCTCCTCCCTCCCAAAAGAGGGAATGGAAAGCTGTTTCTGCCGCAGGGCACAGCAGAGACTTTCAGCTATTTAATTTTCTGCTGCGGGATCTGTAGTCCTCATCTGATGTCGAACCTCATTTTTGGTGCTTGGACAGCCTGCACTCCTAGAGCACCGCTTCAGGGTTAATGGGCAGCTCTTGCCACTGACCCTGAAAGAGGTGGCAACTAGGACTTCTCAGGATGTGCTCTGGAACATTAGATGATCCTCAGGAGAAAACCAAACCAACGCCACAAGCCATAGGTGCCCTTATTGGCCAGCCCTGCAGTCCCTCACAGCACCATTGGTGCTCCTGCTGTAAAGCTGCAATAAGCCGTGCAGCACGTGCCTGCAGGCTGGGTCACCTGTACCACGTCACAGCTCTGCTGGTTCCCAGCTCTCTGCTGAGGTCTGGCAGGGGAAATGTCCTGGGGAGAAGACCTTCCAGAGTCCTTACGTAGCATTCCAGCCAGGCTCAGGTCCCCATCAGCTCTTCTGCTTTGGTTTTCCCAAGTCCTTCCTCCCTCCTCTCCTGCGCTCTGCCCTCTCTCCTGCGCCAGTCTTGCTCGGCAGTTTGGGAACCCAGTAGGAGCAGGGAGAGTTTCACACACATCAGGTTCGAATCCCCGCTGCTTTGGCTCATCCTCCTTCCCAGGAAACCACCTGGAAGCACGGTGTGCTGCAGCATGGTACGACGAAGGATGAGAGCTGAGTTGTGGTTCAGATGAGAGCTGAAAGCCGAACAAGTAATTTACTTGGTGACTTTTTACTTTCCTGTACCCAGGACTAAACCTGAAGCGTTTCAGGGGATTCACGCCCTTCATTTCTTCCACCAGTCTCCTGCAGTTGCAGATAGAAGTTTTTCTTCTTTCTCTGCACTACACAGCGCTGTGACTTTAGGCATGAATTGCTGCTTTGCAGAGGCATCTGCAGAGCTGGACATTGCAAATTAGCCTTGCAATGCTCTGCTTTGCAAACTTAAAGCTGCCCTTCTTCTCTAAGCATTTGGAAATGAGAGGGAGAAGATCAGAAGACAAGCTTTTCTCATCGCCTGCCTTGTGCCATTGGGTTGCAAGCTGCTGGGGATGGTGAGTGTCCGAGGGTGTTTTTGGGTGCATGGACAAGACCTAGCACAAGGCAATCTCCGTGGCCTGAGTTTGTCACCTGCTGGCCCCCACTCCTTGCCAGATTTAGGGTGACTTTGGTGACCAGATTGTACAGACCGGCACGCGTGTCACTATCCATCTTCTTTGTAAGGAGATGCTACTTAGATGTAAAATAGTATCATTAATAAAACATACTGCCTTGTTTTCCCCCACCGTTTTCACCTCCTGTGCTCTCCTCTCACATTTTTGCTGGGCTGATGGTTTTCTTACACGCCCCAGATAACTCGTAGAGTTTCATCTTCACTGCTCTTTCCACCCGCCTGCTCTTCTTTCATTTTTCATAAAGACGTTCTTGCTCTGCCAACATGCTCTTAATCTCACTGGTAAATCAAGGTGCCTGTTTGTCTTTTGCTCTCTATTTGCTTTCCTGAACACAAAGAGAAACCTAGGCACCGTGCTGGAGCTAGGCCAACAGTAGGGCTGGTTTCTGCCTTCTCCTTTCCCCATTCATGGCTGTGCCCAGCAGGCAATAAGCTGTGTTTGGGATCTGAGTGACCCCTCTCCATTTTCTGGGGTAAAAATGGTAAAAACAAATAGAAAGGCTCAGGAATGACCTATGCCAGGCTCTGCTGGGTGGAACCACACTAAAGAAAGCTGTTAGATATAATGTCACTCCTAGGGCCCAGACTAGGGTCGGTTCAAGGGCTTCCATTGGCTCCATCTGGTGTTCTCAGATTTATGGATTTGATATTCTCCCCCGTATATTTTTTGCTAATCTCACCAGCCACTGGATAAGGACCAGGACTGCAGAGAGACCCACACTCTTAGCAGGTTCCAGGACCTGTGAATGTGTCATGTGGGTGGCACAGCTTTGTCCTGTGCTCTTTGCCCCAGATGAACTATATGTGGGGTTAAGGAATGCAAAAAATTAAAAAAAAAAAAAAAAAAAAAAAAAAAAAAAAGAACAGTAATTTTCGCTGGGTTCAGAGCTGTTTCATATGTCTGGGAAGGATATAGAGGCATAATCAAGATTTATGAAAGAAAGGAAATATGTTAGGAGAGGCCATTTGTTCTGTTCTATATCCCATAAAATCTCCAGAAGTTATTTCTCAGTCGATGCAGCAGCGATGCTCAGATGGAGCTTGGGAACAAAAGGGCAGTGTGTGAACCGAGAGGCAGAGCATTAAAAAACACAGAGCAATGTCTTTTCAGGCCAGATATAATTGCTCTGGGGAAGTCACTGCCTTAGGATCTGGGTCAGCCAAATGGCTCCACTGTTTACAAAAATCAATCTGAGTTTATCCAAAGATAACCCGGGAGGGCTGGAATCAGTGGCCGCCAACCAGGCCCGGGCAGCGTCTTGTCTGGGAGATCATGTTGATGAACCCACCACTCTAGCATAGTGAACTAGAGCCGTGGTATCAAGAGAGCATCCAGCATTTGTTGCTGATGGAGAAAATAAATCAGGTCAAAAGAAGCCCTGATCTGTTACAGGGAGGAGTAGGGAGGCATTTGCCCCATATCCTTTCACAGCAGATTCTCATAGGGTAGTTCTCAGTTCCTCCAGGCTTCCTGCTTGAGTCGTGGCCTTTGTCACAGCTTCTGCTTCGCTTCTTCCCAGGCATCTCTGCTCTGCTCAGGGTCCCAGTGCCCTCCTCACATTTCAGCCTGCTCTGGAGCCATCCCAGGGTGCTCGACTCCGGCTCCAGCTCGAGGTGTGAAGTGTCTCCAAGAGCTGGAAAACCTTCCCTTCACCTGGCCAAGAGGAAATGGGATTCAGCTAAACAGAATTTGGTTTAACCACTGCCTGCCAGCAGCAGGAAGGCTCATGTCCCACTTTGGGAAATGGTGTACAAACCCTATGCGTGTCCCATGGCCTTTGCGTTATTGGGGTGTCCGCAAGCATCCCCACTGCTAATGGAAGGGACCTCCACCTTCTTGTGCAAGCAGCCCTGGTGATTTCAGCATGCCCTCGAGTCTCTAGCAGGAGGAAGGGCTGTGCATCCTCATCCTGTCGGTGCACTTGTGCTTTTAGGGGACGCTTGCGGAAAGTCGGCCACGGCTGAGATCCCACTAGAGGGTGCTGCCCTGCTCTGCTGGGAAAGCTCGTGGGCCTCGGAGCCTCCTGATTTATCTGCAGCGCAGCGAGAACTGTATCACTGCTTTGGGTTGCTGCTGGCAGCAGGACAAATATCTCGAGTTTATGGACCCAATTTTTCTTTTATTTTTTCCCTCGAGTCGACACGAACAAAAAAACCGAGATGGGATGGAGGTTACAGGGCTGCCGATCTCTCAGCTCACTTTGCATCCTGCAGAATGGGAGCTGGTAGCACAGCTCACAGGAGAGCTTTTCTCTCCATCCCAGAGCCAAACAGGGAGGGATTAACCCATTTGTGGGCCACCTTAGAGGACAGACTCCTAGGTCCTTAACCTCTCCTGCAAGACATACATGGATGTCCCCAGGTGGAGTGGGGGGGGATTTTGCCTCCTGTCTACCTTCCTCCCAATACACTGCACTTCTCATTTTTTTCCTGAAGATAAACTGTGTGCCAATGACTTTGCATCAGCACTAAATTCCCATATGCAAAACCTGCAGCAGTTGAGAGTGAAACATGCATACCAGTCCTTTGGCAGGAGTGCCCTTTCAAAGTGCCATCACAAACCAGCAGGATTTAAAGGCCAGCTTTCTATTCCCCCAAGCAACTCCTGCCTCGGGAGACGCAAGCACATCACTTTATTCAAGGAGCAGCAGCTTTCTCCTGCAGGGAACGCCAGCCAGTTCCTAAGCGGTGACGAATGCAACACCCCTGGAGTGCAGTGTACACCTGAGAGGCAGTGCAAGCACTGCAGTCCTTGCCCTGAAGTGCTGGTCGTGGTGGGCACCACACACACACGCTTCTCCGGAGCTTTGGGTGCCAGCAGGTAGGGCCAGTCCTGCGCCAGGAGGCCATGCTGCCAGCCTCTGCTCCATCACACAGCTGGGTTTTTAGGGACCATGACAGCATTGAGGGCTTTCCTGCACGCAGGCCAAACATTCTGCAGTGCCCTCAGGACCCTCCCTGTGAGATGGAGGGCACCAGCCTCATCGACCCAAGGTGTTTCCCAGCAAAGCAATCCCTCCCTCTGGCCAGGGGCTGCAGTCAAAGATAACACTTACCTCAGCATCCCATAACTGAATGTTTTATCACTTACCATTTACATGAAATAATCATGAAAACATTTCACCCAGAAAGTTTTGCTTCTGCTCATGATGCCAGCGTCAAGCTTTGACAGAAGCTGGTTTGCCACTTGCTGGCAGTAGGTCTGTGCAGTGCCAGAGGGCAATAAACGGTCACTCTGCAGCAGGACAGCCCCTCTGTCCTTGGTTTCTAAATCCAGTTGCTGCCATCGGCATTGCCAAGCCTTTATTGGCAGCAAGGGACGAGCTTTATGAGAGGAGAGGTAATGAAGGATAAAGGATGAGGGGAGGAGGAGAGGCTTGGGGCTCAGGTGGTGGCCCTGGTCCATTTTCTGCTTGTGCCACTGACAGAGGTGTCTGGGACTTCTCCAAGAAAATGAAAATACTGAGTCATGGACATCAAAACTTTTTTTTTGCAGAAGAGCAGTTTTGAGGGACATCTCCCTGGTGAAGCTCTCTGCAGCTCAAAATGGAACAACTGCTCAAAAGCAGCATCTCCCACCCTTACACAGCTGGTCCACAGGACAAAGACTCACACCTGCAGAAGAGTCAGGTGCAGGTCCCTACCAGGCCTGATTCACATCAAGGACTGAAGCATTCAGGCTGGGCAGATCTCATATTTTGTGCATGGAAAACCTCCAATATGCCTTGGCTTCTGCGCAGTGCCAAACTGCAGCACTTCTCAATTCTCCGTCTCTCTCTGCAAAACGTCTCCTTCCCTCTCATTGTCATTCCTGGTGTGACCTTGGGGAAATCACTCACGTCCGTGACTCGGGTCCTTGTCTGTATGAGGGCAGTGACCTTGCCTGTCAATTCAGGTCACCGTTACTCCATATCAGAGATTAATGATTACAAGGGAGCTAAAAGTCACTTTGAGGGAAAGGAGGTGAGTTCACAAACCAAGGGTACATCAGGAGCTGGACCACCAGCAGAACAATGGTGGAGGGGAGAGCCATAAGCTCCAGCCAGATGTGCTAAGGGGTACTTACAGCGAGCTTCTTTGCTTTCCTGCCTCCAGTTTTATGTCCATTCAGCACTTTTTTGTGCTTCCATGGCCACAGCTCTGTGGCTTTAACAGCTGCTGTGCTTTGGTCCCAGCCCCTGATGGACTCCTCTGGAGGGGGATGCAATCAAGCACGATCCCCCTCAACCCCCTTAAGTATCACCAGTGTGAACTTGTTTCTGCCTCAGAGACACTTTTGATGATGGAAGGAGGGGAAGAAAAAGAAAAGGACAAAAGAGTGTTTCTGTCCAGAACTGTGGAGTGGGCCGGTGCAGACACAGGAGAGATGGTGGCAGCTGGAGTGTCCATCCCCTGAGTCCCCTCGCCCATCCTGCAGACTGCCCTTGAGGTCTTTAGGAAGATCCTTGGGCTGTAAAAGCTGCTTTATTCACAGCAAAGAGAGAGGAGGCTGCTGGCCTGTGTTTTTATATTTTTTGATGGAAATCATTAAAAATCATCATTATTTGTAGAGGCTTTTTCTCCAGAAGCCCTAGTGTGCAGGTTGCCTAGCATTGCCATGACATCATTTCTGGTAATAATTGAGGGGAGAAGCATGGCAGGGCTGACAGCCAAGCACTGTGAGCAGGGCACGTGAGGGCAGAGTCTGAGTCACCCGCCCCAGCGGTAGCACGGCCGTTGCTGTCACCACGATCTCTATGGAGACACAATGGCAGGTAGTCAGGAGGTGCCAGGAACAAATCACAGAATCATAGAGTTGGAAGGGACCTCTAAAGGCCATCCAGTCCAACTCAGTCCAACTCCCCTGCAGTGCACAGGGACACCTACAGCGGGGTCAGGTTGCTCAGAGCCCATCCAGCCTGACCTCGAAGATTTCCAGGGACGAGGCATCTACCACTTCTCTGGGCAACCTGTGCCAGTGCTTCACCACCCTTAGCATAAAAAACTTCTTCCTTATTTCCGCTCTCTCTGCGTGAAACCATTTCCCTCAGTCCTATCACAACAGGCCCTGCTAAAGAGTCTGTCCCCTTGTCTCTTGTAGCCCCCCTTCAGATACTGGAAGGCCGCTGTCAGGTCTCCCCAGAGCCTTCTCTTCTCCAGGCTGAACAGCCCCAGCTCTCTCAGCCCGTCCTCACAGGGAGGTGTTCCAATCCTTGGATCATTTTTGCGGCACTCTGGACGCGCTCCAACAGCTCCATGCCCTCCTGTCCTGAGGACTCCACATCTGGAGGCAGTGCTCCAGGTGGGGTCTCAACAGCACAGAGCAGAGGGGCAGGATCACCTCCCTTGCCCTGCTGCCCGCGCTGCTTTGGATGCGGCCCAGGATGCCATTGGCTTTGTGGGCTGTGGGGGCACGATGCTGGCTCATGTCCAGCTTGCCATCCCCCAGTACCCCCAGGTCCCTTCCGGCAGGGCTCTGCTCAGTCCTTGCACCCCCCAGCTTGCCTTGATTCTTTCATGTTGCCCACAGACCACTTGGTGGTTCATTTCGGTACTAGTTAAACCCACTTGTAAAATACCTCCTCAGGGGCATTTTGCTAAGGTGATGTTTGGATGGGAAATGAGTGAAATAAATCAGAGATGAGGCTTGGGTGAGGCGAGTGGAGGGAATGTCCCCATCACATTCAGAGCCTATCCCCTGCCCAAATGCCAAAGCTACGAGCTGCCTGAAGGTCCAGCAAGGTACCACAAGATGAGAATCCCAACCCAGGCCATACGGTCACCCTTGAACCTGGGTCCCAAGCCTGAGGAGCACAGAGCAGTGCTCAACCACTTCAGAGGCCACTTTAGGGACTATTCAGCCAAGCCATGTCCATCATTATTTGTTTCCTCATAACCACCCCACTACTGTGCTATGGCGAACAGTGTTGCCAAAGTTGCACAAAATTTATCCTTATCCTCAACCTAAAGGAAGTCAAACAGGCTATGGCCATGGTAGCACGTGCTGTGCAAGCAAGGCTGAACTTCTAAAACTGAAAATTAACACAATAGCCTATAGGAGGAAGCATTGTCCAGGGCGTGAAGCACAGGAAGGGTTGGGAAATTTGGGGTTTCCTTACGAATTTGGCTGTATGGTATTGGGAGAATAAAAACCAATGAGGGGATAAAGAAGAAAATAAAGGAAAAAAAAAAAAAGAAACAACAACCACATTCCCATCTAATAGACGTTGACCTGCAGTTCAGTGATTAGTGAGTAACCAGTGACCTAAACAAGCAGCCCTCCTCTCCTTCATAAGTGCCACACACTGCACACAGGCTGGGTGCTCACGGCAGCGCTGGAAAGGGATTGTTGGTGGAAGGGCTGATCTGCACCTTCGCCATAGCCAACTACCTGCAGATCTGTTCTTTCAGTGGAAAGAGCCCATACACGCAGCATGAAAAATGAAACTGTCGATCCCCACATCAGCATAGGAAGAGCAGCTGAAGTCCAGCTTCACACCCGTCACAAATCTGACCAAACTGGGCAGAAGCTCTCTGATCACAGATGTGCCTTTGCAAGAACATGTTCCTCTTGTCCCTTTGTGATTCGCAGGGTGTCTCACACCACGGTGATCCCACAGGATTTTTTTTCCCCATCTTCAGCATTAATACTGAAGCCTGAGGGCTGGCATGCCATGTTTTTCCCCGTGCTCCCCCACCCTGAGGCAGCCCCAGCCCCAAGCTATGTTGCAGTGAGCAGTCTGCCAGCAAGGTTTGCAGAAAACCTGGCTTGAAGACAGGCATGTGCTGAGCCAGATGGCATCTGCACCCTGGGGCACCGCATTGGCAGAGCCCGAGGAACAGACTGCCTGCAGCAAGGTTCCTCTCGCCACCCGCCTGCCGTCTACCTTGCCTGAGACTTTAGGTCCTTTTCATCTTATCACATCTCCCTGCTGCATGATGTAAGCTTGGGTCTTAGTGGATCACACCTAAATATATCCTTTGCATGAAAATCTGCGCGCGCGTGGGAAGATGTATAGCCCAGGTTGTTTCCAGCTCCTTGTGTAAGTGATCCGCATCCTAGAAACGCAGAGACAGGGCGTTTGCTTTTGCAGACGCCCAGTGCCTACATGAGAGTGACACCGTGCTCAGAGGTGCTCTGCTGCTTTCCAGAAGATGCTTCTACTCTGATCAGGCCATT